>ONZH01023308.1:0-155182 GCA_900303285.1 Rhinella marina
CTTCCATCTTTGGATATGATGTAGGAAACCCGGCCTGAGATCTCCCTCATTGGGTTTCTTGCTACGTTTGGTTGTTCACACTACAAACAACCTGTTCTCAGAGGTTGGGCCCCCAAATGCTAAGACCCACTTCCATCAGGTTCTGGGGAAAGGGTTGTCCAGATGATCCAGAAGATCTCATTATTGGATTAGGAGCTGAGGCCCACAATGGCTCGTGCCTCAGTGATGTTATTAGGTCTAACCCTGGAGTCATCGTGACGCATCTATGGAGAACCCGATGACCCCCGCCATGTAGTGATGTAGGGGCGGACGATGCATAGCACAGCGTCGCCTCCATCCTGGAAATGTTCACACTGTAGATATCTGTTTGTAGCTTTGTGTCTAATGAAAATTATTTATATAAGTTCAATGGGTAGAAAATTAAGTGCAGCGCTCGCCGGTCATGGAAATGTAATTTCATCTTGTTACCAAGGGGATGAATTGCTGGAGACGCAGATTTCTTACAATTATTTCACTGAGTTTCCTCTCAATGAATAATGCAAAATGTTCAGGATATGAAAGTCAGCTCCTTTCATAAGAGAAGAAATCCATTGTCCTCATCTATACTAACCCCCATCTACACTCACCACAATGTACACTAACCCCCATCTACACTCACCCCCATCTATACTAACCGCAATTTATACTAACCCCCATCTACACTCTTCCCTCTTCTGCACTCACCCACCATGTACACTAACACCCCATCTACACTCACCACAATGTATACTAACCCCCATCTACACTAACCCCCATCTATACTAACCGCAATTTATACTAACCCCATCTACACTCACCACAATGTATACTAACCCCCATCTACACTCACCCTCATCTATACTAACCGCAATTTATACTAACCCCCATCTACACTCTTCCCTCTTCTGCACTCACCCACCATGTACACTAACACCCCATCTACACTCACCCCATCTATACTAACCGCAATGTACACTCACCGGCCACTTTATTAGGTACACCTGTCCAACTGCTCGTTAACACTTAATTCTAATCAGCCAATCACATGGCGGCAACTCAGTGCATTTAGGCATGTAGACATGGTCAAGACAATCTCCTGCAGTTCAAACCGAGCATCAGTATGGGGAAGAAAGGTGATTTGAGTGCCTTTGAACGTGGCATGGTTGTTGGTGCCAGAAGGGCTGGTCTGAGTATTTCAGAAACTGCTGATCTACTGGGATTTTCACGCACAACCATCTCTAGGGTTTACAGAGAATGGTCCGAAAAAGAAAAAACATCCAGTGAGCGGCAGTTCTGTGGGCGGAAATGCCTTGTTGATGCCAGAGGTCAGAGGAGAATGGGCAGACTGGTTCGAGCTGATAGAAAGGCAACAGTGACTCAAATTGCCACCCGTTACAACCAAGGTAGGCAGAAGAGCATCTCTGAACGCACAGTACGTCGAACGTTGAGGCAGATGGGCTACAGCAGCAGAAGACCACACCGGGTGCCACTCCTTTCAGCTAAGAACAGGAAACTGAGGCCTACAATTTGCACAAGCTCATTGAAATTGGACAGTAGAAGATTGGAAAAACGTTGCCTGGTCTGATGAGTCTCGATTTCTGCTGCGACATTTGGATGGTAGGGTCAGAATTTGGCGTCAACAACATGAAAGCATGGATCCATCCTGCCTTGTATCAACGGTTCAAGCTGGTGGTGGTGGTGTCATGGTGTGGGGAATATTTTCTTGGCACTCTTTGGGCCCCTTGGTACCAATTGAGCATCGTTGCAACGCCACAGCCTACCTGAGTATTGTTGCTGACCATGTCCATCCCTTTATGACCACAATGTACCCAACATCTGATGGCTACTTTCAGCAGGATAATGCGCCATGTCATAAAGCTGGAATCATCTCAGACTGGTTTCTTGAACATGACAATGAGTTCACTGTACTCAAATGGCCTCCACAGTCACCAGATCTCAATCCAATAGAGCATCTTTGGGATGTGGTGGAACGGGAGATTCGCATCATGGATGTGCAGCCGACAAATCTGCGGCAACTGTGTGATGCCATCATGTCAATATGGACCAAAATCTCTGAGGAATGCTTCCAGCACCTTGTTGAATCTATGCCACGAATAATTGAGGCAGTTCTGAAGGCAAAAGGGGGTCCAACCCGTTACTAGCATGGTGTACCTAATAAAGTGGCCAGTGAGTGTATACACTCACTGCAATGTATACTAACCCCCTTTACACTCACCCTCCATCTACACTCACCCCCATCTATACTAACCGCAATTTATACTAAACCCCATCTACAATCACCTCCATCTACACTAACACCCCATCTACTGCACCCCATCTACCCCCTTCTGCACTCACCCACCATGTACACTAACACCCCATCTACACTCACCCCCATCTATACTCAGCGCAATTTATACTAACCCCCATCTACACTCATTCGTGTCCCATCTACACTCACCCACCATGTACACTCACCCAATTTATACTAACCCCAGTCTACACTCAGCCCTGCCCCATCTTCAATCACCTGCATCTACACTCACCCACTATGTAGTCTCACCCCAATTTACACTAACCCCCATGTACACTAACTTCCCATCTATATTCACCCTCCATCTACACTCACCCCCATCTACACTTACCCCCCCATCTACAGTAACCCCTGCCCCATCTATAATCACCTCCATCTACACTTAGCCACCATCTACAGTAACCCCTGCCCCATCTATAATCACCTCCATCTACACTTAGCCACCATCTACACTCGCCACAATGTATACTAACCCCCATCTACACTCACCCCTACCCCATCTACAATCACCCCCATCTACACTCACCCCATCTACAGTAACCCCTGCCCCATCTACAATCACCCCCATCTACACTCACCCCCATCTACAGTAACCCCTGCCCATCTACAATCACCTCCATCTACACTCACCCCAATTTACACTAACCCCCATCTACACAAAATCCCATTTACACTAAACCTCCCATCTACATTAACCCCCATTAACCAAATGTTCATTCATCAGATAAGACAACCTGTCAATCATTTACACTGTAATAACTCATTACAGCCCGATTACTGCTATATATCTCCGGGCTTATGTGCTACCCTGCTCCATAGGGAAAGACCGCTGTCAACCATGATTACCAGGGTACTAGAGCGTCATGGGCAGTTACGTAACACATCAATGAAAGTCAAAACTCATTACCTGCCCTTAGACTGCAAAACTCAAGGGATGCAGACATGACAGTGGGTGGAGCATGACACAGGGAATGCCAAATAGAGAATTCCAGTGCCATACCCCTGCCTCTCAGGCACTGGTAGGCTCAGAAATGTCAGTATATGAGAGCCGTTCACAGGGTGATGCCCTGCGACAGCTGGTGGCAAAATTAGGAGTAGTATTTTAAGGGATGTGGTTTAGAAAATAGAGCATTGCTAAACTACATCAGGATTTATACTGTTTAAGATACAGTATTAGAAAACATATGGTGTCATACCAAGCTCAGCACATAAATACAGCACCAGACCCAAGCTCAACACAATAAAAAACAGAACCAAGCTCAGCACAGAAATACAGCTCCAAACCCAAGCTCAGCTCAAAAAAATTCAACACTAAAACCAAGCTCAACACAATAAAAAAACAGAACCAAGCTCCAGAACCAACTTCAGCACAAAAATACAGTGCCAGAACCAAGCCCAGAACATAAATCTAGCACTAAAGCCAAGCTCAGCACATAAATACAGCTCCAGAACCAAGCTCAGCACATATACTGCCAACACAATTGTAACAATGTTTTGAACTTTTGACTTTCAGGCTCCATATCTCACCATCTACTACAGCTTCCAACGTGAGACTACCATGATTTTATGGACAATCATCTTGGCTATATCATACAGCATTGAGCCCACCATCGATCCTGGTCAAGTATCTAACACCTTTGGCCATGAAACAACCCCATATCATCAGGCTTCCTCCACCAAACTTGACATTTCCTTCAATTTCTCATTCTGTTAGCCCCTTTTCCCTTGTTTCTTCCAGACCCATTTGCACCCATCAGAGCCCGGTCTATTGGCTTTCATCTCATTGCTCCAAATCACCCATTTCCAATCTTCTATTGTCCACTGTTTGTACTTTTTTTGCAAGCTCGAGCCGATGCTTCTTATGATGATATTGAAGTCGAGGTTTCTTCAACTTTTTACAGGCCACCATTCCAGATTTGTGTAATGCACGTCACTTGCATGGACGTCTGTGATCTCACTATTACGAAGCATACGAGACGCCTCCACTGCCGTGTTTGTCGCCCCAGAACTGATAGACCTTGTGATGAGCTGACTTGTTGACTCTGATATTTTGCCTGGACGTCCACCTCTTGCCTTTGAAATGGATGGACAGACTTCATTCCATATTCTTCCAATTGTCATGGCCTCACATGATGCGGTTGGGCAATTTCCTTGGCCGAGATATTACTATCGATGAGCTGGATGATGATGATGATGATGATGATTCTCTTTTCTTGGGAAATCTTCTTCATGGCTGCTCCTGGATTTGAACCAGTGACCTTTCACTTGGGAATCCACCTAATAGGACACTGAGCAATCAGGGAATGTGAGGACAGGTAGTAATTTGTAGAATACAAGAAGTAAAAGATTGTCACACCACCAGGAACAAAACAGTAACAATGCAGTTACATGAGAAGAATCTGCAGAACTAATCAGATGATAGTTACAAGTCTAATTTATGTATGAGATAGTCAAGATGGTTGTCTATAGGATGATGGGAGTCTCACGTTCCAAGCTGTGGTGGATGGTGATATATGATGCCTGAAAGTCAAAAGTTCAAAACATTGTTACCCTTTTGCTTGTCAGTGTAAGGACAGCCCAAGAACCAAGCACAGTACATATGTACAGCCCGAGAACCAAGCACAGTTCATATGTACAGCCCCAGAACGAAGCACAGTACATATGTACAGCCCCAGAACCAAGCACAGTACATATGTATAGCCCCAGAACCAAGCACAGTACATATGTACAGCACCAGAATGAAGCACAGTACCTATGTATAGCCCCAAAATAAAGCACAGTACATATGTACAGCACCAGAACCAAGCACAGTACATATGTACAGCCCCAGAACCAAGCACAGTACATATGTACAGCCCCAGAACCAAGCACAGGACATATGTACAGCCGGAGAACCAAGCACAGTACATATGTACAGCCCCAGAGCCAAGCACAGGACATATGTACAGCCGGAGAACCAAGCACAGTACATATGTACAGCCCCAGAACCAAGCACAGGACATATGTACAGCCGGAGAACCAAGCACAGTACATATGTACAGCCACAGAACCAAGCACGGTACATATGTACAGCCCCAGAACCAAGCACAGTACATATGTACAGCCCCAGAACCAAGCACAGTACATATGTACAGCACCAGAACCAAGCACAGTACATATGTACAGCCCCAGAACCAAGCACAGGACATATGTACAGCACCAGAACCAAGCACAGTACATATGTACAGCCCCAGAGCCAAGCACAGGACATATGTACAGCCGGAGAACCAAGCACAGTACATATGTACAGCACCAGAACCAAGCACGGTACATATGTACAGCCCCAGAACCAAGCACGGTACATATGTACAGCCCCAGAACCAAGCACGGTACATATGTACAGCCCCAGAACCAAGCACAGGACATATGTACAGCCGGAGAACCAAGCACAGTACATATGTACAGCCCCAGAACCAAGCACGGTACATATGTACAGCCCCAGAACCAAGCACAGGACATATGTACAGCCGGAGAACCAAGCACAGTACATATGTACAGCCCCAGAACCAAGCACGGTACATATGTACAGCCCCAGAACCAAGCACAGTACATATGTACAGCCCCAGAACCAAGCACAGTACATATGTACAGCCCCAGAACCAAGCATGGTACATATGTACAGCCCCAGAACCAAGCACAGTACATATGTACAGCCCCAGAACCAAGCACAGGACATATGTACAGCCGGAGAACCAAGCACAGTACATATGTACAGCCCCAGAACAAAGCACAATACCTATGTACAGCACCAGAACCAAGCTCATTATATAAATACAGCAAAAAGAACTAAGCACAATACTTATAAAGAGAACTATCTCCCAGAGAACTACAGCTCCCATTATAGCCAGAACAGGTATACAGGTATGCTGGGAGTTGCTGTTACAAAAAAGAATGCCACCACCAATCATCACGCTGAAAACCATATAAGTGACTACAACACTGATCATATGCAGTCATGGATAGGTATTCCCTTTTTTTCCATCTGGTTGAGACCCCCATGTTGATTTCTCCCAGCGACCAATCATCTCTGCAAAATTTGCAGCCCAGATGTCTTCAGCTTCTTTTCATTCGGAAAGTCTTCAGACCCTTTCCCTTTTGTTTTTATGTTGCTCCTTGTGCCAAAAAAAAAAAAAATCAAGTTCCCCCATCACTCTGCCCTCAATTCCGCATAATGGGAAAGTGAATACAGAATTTAAGAAATTTTTGCAAATTTATTAAAAAAGTAAAATCTAAAATTTAGCCTGGACATAAGAATTTGGACCCTATCTATGGTCTATGATCATCTTTGAGATGTTTCTCCACCTTGATTGGAGTCCACTTGTGGTTAATTTAGTGGACTGGACATGATTTGGAAAGACACTGCCCTGTTTATATAAGGTCTCACAGCTGATGAATATCAGAGCAAAAAACCAAGCCATGAGGAGGAAAGAACTGCCTCAGTAAAAGACACATGAAAGCCGCCTGGGGTCTGGAAGAAGAGCAACTGAAGGACTCCCAGACTGAGGGAAACAAGATTCTCTGGTTTAATGAAACCAAGATTGAACTCGTTGGCCTCAATTCTAAGCGTCATGTCTGGAGGAAACCAGGTCCTGCTCATCACCTGCCCAATATATCCCTATAGTGAAGCATGGTGGTGGCAGCATAATGTAATGATGGGGGGGCAGGGAGACTAGCCATGGTTGAGGGAAAGCTGAATTGAGCAAAACTTGATCCAGAGATCCAGAGCTCTGGACCTCAGACTGGGCAGAAGGTTCACCTCTCAACAAAACAGTGACCCTAAGCACACAGCCCAGACAACAGAGGAGTGGCTTAGGGACAATTCTGTGAATGTCTTTGAGTGGCCCAACCAGAGCCCTGTCTTGAACCCAATGGAGAGACCTGAAAATGTCTGTCCACCGATAACGAGTCCAAGATAACGGGTCTGAAGACTTTCCCGATGCTCTGCGTATACTAACATGAGCTCCTTTTATTGCAGCACATTGTGCTTGATAATAACAACATACACTGCGCCCCCAAAGGTGTATTATACCCCTGAAAATAAAGCGCCATACACACAGTGCCCCTAAGGATAGTGCAATATTTTCTGTGCCCTCCTATTTATAGTGTCTCACATTCTGTGCCCTCTGTATACAGTGCCATGCTCTGTGCCCCCTATTTATAGTGTCACACATTCTGTGCCCTCTGTATACAGTGCCATGCTCTGTGCCCCCTATTTATAGTGTCACACATTCTGTGCCCTCTGTATACAGTGCCATGCTCTGTGCCCCCTATTTATAGTGTCACACATTCTGTGCCCTCTGTATACAGTGCCATGCTCTGTGCCCCCTATTTATAGTGTCACACATTTTGTGCCCTCTGTATACAGTGCCATGCTCTGTGCCCTCTGTATACAGTGCCATGCTCTGTGCCCCCTATTTATAGTGTCACACATTCTGTGCCCTCTGTATACAGTGCCATGCTCTGTGCCCCCTATTTATAGTGTCACACATTCTGTGGTTCCTGTATATAGTGACATGCTCTGTGCCTCCTTTTTATAGTGTCACGCTGTCTGTGCCCTCTGTATACAGTGCCATGCTCTGTGCCCCTTTTTATAGTGTCACACATTCTGTGCCCTCTGTATACAGTGCCAAGCTCTGTGCCCCCTATTTATAGTGTCATACATTCTGTGCCCCCTGTATATAGTGCCATGCTCTGTGCCTCCTATTTATGGTGCAGCACATTCTGTGTCCCCTTTTCATAGTGTCTCACACATTCTGTGTCCCCTTTTCATAGTGTCTCACACATTCTGTGTCCCCTGTATACAGTTCCATGCTTTGTGCTCCCTATTTATGCTGCCATGCTCTGCGCCCCCTATTTACAGTGCCACACATTCTGTGCCTCCTGTATATAATGCCATGCTTTCTGCCCCTTTTTATAGTGTCACTCATCCTGTGTCCTCTGTATATAGTGCCATGCTCTGTGCTCCCTATTTATAGTGCCACCCATTCTCTGCCCCCTGTATCCAGTGCCATGCTCTGTGCTCCCTATTTATAGTGCCACCCATTCTCTGCCCCTGTATCCAGTGCCATGCTCTGTGCTCCCTATTTATAGTGCCACCCATTCTCTGCCCCCTGTATCCAGTGCCATGCTCTGTGCTCCCTATTTATAGTGCCACCCATTCTCTGCCCCCTGTATCCAGTGCCATGCTCTGTGCTCCCTATTTATAGTGCCACCCATTCTCTGCCCCCTGTATCCAGTGCCATGCTCTGTGCTCCCTATTTATAGTGCCACCGATTCTCTGCCCCCTGTATACAGTGCCATGCTCTGTGCCCCCATTTAAAGTGTCACACATTCTTCTCTGCCCCCTGTATCCAGTGCCATACCGTGTGCCCCCATAACACACAGTGATACTCACCTGTCCCCACATCCACATTGTCATCCTGCCATGTGGACCTGGACTCTCCTGGCCGGGCCCACTTCCGCAGAATGTCACAGGTGGCACAATGATGTCACTGCGCCACCTGCATCACAAACAGGCGCTGAATGACGGGGCAGGGAACTAACGGCTCCTTTGTCCCGCCAGCACTGAGGCAGCTGCTCCATTGTATCTGCATCATGGGGACGTGGGTGCAACTGAGCTCAGACGTGACGGGTAAGGGGTGACTGATGACTGGGCACCGGGGAGAGTGGTCCTAAAACCCGGATGAAAGGGTTACAACCTGTCAGGGCATGCTGGGAGTTGTAGTTTCGCATCCACCGTTAGTTCCTCAATACTAAGGACCATTCTTCAGGACATAGATGGATGTGGTTAACCCCCACGTCAGACTACTCCTGGATTGGCGCCAAATGTTGCCTAATCCGGGCTCTATGGCTATGAAGGGGTTAACCTGAACCTATATACACACACACACGTGTCTGCTCTGTCGCCAGTCTTTACCCTGTAAGTGCCACCTATTTGGGTTCTGCCAGTCTTCTCATTGCCTTTCAAGGAAATAAATGAATAATAACATTGCCGTTGGCCGCATTACAAACCTTTTCATAGCAATGTTCAGACTTTCCGTGGTGCCTCGTGCCCGCTGCTACCATGCCCAAGGCACTGGCACTGCCAGGTGCCGTTGTAATATTAGCTTAAAGCAGGCAGTCCTGGCCTGAAGAGCTGGCACTCTGCCCACACATACACCAATAGAGGGATGTAGCAGAGCTGAGATTGTTATTTGGCTCTTTAGGTGGTAGCTCGAGTCAGGGGCATAGCTATATGGGGTGCACCTGGGCCCTGGAACCTGAAAGACCCAAAAGTCCCCCTGCCGCATATGTAGGTGCCATTATTATGGGTGGGGATTTTGCACCATGACAATCAAGTGTAAAAACGCACGTAACATTGTGACATCACTATGAATTTTGCCAGTTTACTGACTCAGCACTGCTACATCTGTACATGTATACAATATTGATATTACACACGTGCAGCCTGTTATTGATATGACTGGTGTTTCTCCGGAACACGCATCACACAATTACTGTACATATCGAGACGGCGCTGTGTGTCATACAAAGATGGTGCAGAGATGAGAGCGGCGGGGGATGGGAGTCTATTGTGCGGCACGTACACTGACAGCAAGAAATCACAGCTGGGCCAGGAAGGTGTTTCGCTGCTGCGCTGGGAGGACCGTAACTGCTGTCACAAAGCCAGGGAGGACTACAACTCCCTCCATATACACAATGATGATGACGGATGGTGAAACATGCGCACAGAGACATGCCGGTGGCGTACAGAGTCCTCAATGAGGAGCGGTGCACACGGTCCGTGTCTGCTCAGACGTCAGCGGTGTTATCACATATCTGCAGTGAGCGCCGCTAAAGGAATACCGCCTCACAGGCGTGATATGAAAGGAAATCGCGATAAACTAGAGCGGTAGATAGATAGATAGATAGATACAGATAAATAGATAGATAGATAGATAGATAGATAGATAGATAATAGATAGATAAATAGATATTAGATAGATAGATAAGATAGATAGATAGATCAGATATCTGTATGGGAATAAAGCCTGCGGTTACCTGCGTGGCCAGACTGATAACCGTGGCAGGTATAAGTGCAGCCTGGCGATAAGTGGTCACCAGCACTAGCATCCTGAGGGCGGTATTACATGTGTGGCCGAGCCAAGATCACTGCTCGCCGGTTACTGCTAAAGGCTGGGCCCCCCTTACTTACACTGGTGTACAGGTGCGGCCAGCAAATAGTGGCAACTGTGGTGTGGTCACCGTGGGTCAATAGTGTCCCTAAAATCTATTTATCTATCTATCTATCTATCTATCTATCTATCTATCGATCTATCTATCTATCTATATTTCTCTCTCTTTACAGTCAGTCCAATATCAGGCTAAATTGGTGAGCGTAAACGGACTGGAATCTGATCTGCCAATCACAATGATTGTAGCATATAAACAGCGACCAAAAGACAATCCGCGATCTGGCATAGAAAGGTTTTATAATAGAAAGATCTTAAGAAGAGAACTGGATCTATCCTAAAGTATCAGAGCAACATTCTCATCTGTAAGATCAGGCTGATTGGTGTGAAATCTGTATGTGTGTATGTGTGTCTAATAGATAGAAGATAGATAGATAGATAGATAGATAGATAGATAGATAGATAGATAGATAGATAGATAGATAGATAGATAGATAGATATGAGAGAGATAGATAAACAGGAAGCACAGATCTATCCGGGGACACAATGATGATGATGATGAATGGATGCAGTGAATGGACGCCGTCCTCTGCCGTCAGTCATGATATATTACACACATACACACATGCGGCCGGCTCCACGTACCTGCGCTCTTGTCTTTCGCCCCGGTCGTTGTACTTCTCATTCTCGGTGCAGGTTTCGGTCTCGATATTTATAGATTTTTTTTTCTTTTCTTTTTTTTTCTCGCAGCAAATAAAAAATATATTTAGTCTTTTTTTTTATAAAATAAAATTATAATGATTTAAAAAAAAAAGACAGAGAGAACCTCGGGGAGCGGGGGAGGGGGTTCAGAAACAATCCACAAAACACTTGAAGGTGAGTCGGAAGAACCGCATTGATGAAGTTTCGGAACGTGGGAATGAAGCGTCAGCGAGCGGCCAACTGCCTGGGAGAGCCGGTTCAGGGATGGAAATGGAGGCTTTGTGTGTGAGCGATCTCCATCACAGCCGCCGTCTCACAAGAACTGAGCCTTCAGTCGCCAAATAAAGAATTGAAATAGAGGAGAAAAAAAAAATACCACCGCCCTCCCCTGCCTCGTGATTGGTCGGCGCCTCTGCTGGTGGAGCAGCATCAACACATGCACCTGCTCAGCACTGCAAGCTCTGCAGAGACACCTCCATCCATCCTCGACCCGTTACATGCTGGAGGCACAGTGCACACCATGCATCAGGCAGATGTAGCAGAGCTGAACTCTACCAACCCGCAGCTCTCCAGCTGTTGCAAAACTACAACTCCCAGCATGTCATTTTAACAATGTGCTGCAAGCTCTGCAGACACCTCCATCCATCCTCGACCCGTTACATGCTGGAGGCACAGTACACACCATGCATCAGGCAGATGTAGCAGAGCTGAACACTACCACTTTATTCTGCAACCCAGGGCTCTGCAGCTGTTACAAAACTACAACTCACAGCATGTCATTTTAACAATGTGCTGCATGCTACAAGAGCTGAATTTGTAATTTTACCAATGCTCTGCCTAGATGCCTCTGTCCATCTACCCTTTACATGCTGGAAACATATAAAGGACATTATGTACCAGGCAGATGTAGCAGAGCTGAACACTACCACTTTATTCTGCAACCTATGGCTCTCCAGCTGTTGCAAAACTACAACTCCCAGCGTGCCATTAAGCAGATCAGAGACAATTCTTTATTGAATCCCTGCCTAGATTCAAGGACATTACCTAGTGCAGGGGTCAGCAACCTTCAGCACTCCAGATGCTGGGAAACTGCAACTGAAAGGAGGATTCTGGAAGTTGTAGTTTCAGAATAGCTGGAGTGCGGAAGGTTGCTGATCCCTGACTTATTGGCACAGAGGTCAGGGGACTGTTGAGGTGATGACAAACTTATCTTTGCTACATCCCTATGTTGTGGTTAAAGGGGTTTTCCAGGATTAAGCAAATATTTCCAAAACTGAATACAAACATCAGAATAGTGAGTGCAGCTCTGAAGTATAATACAGGATGTAACTCAGGATCAGTGCAGGATAAGTAATGTATGTACACAGTGACTGCACCAGCAGAATAGTGAGTGCAGCTCTGAAGTATAATACAAGATGTAACTCAGGATCGGTACAGGATAAGTAATGTATGTACACAGTGACTGCACCAGCAGAATAGTGAGTGCAGCTCTGGAGTATAATACAGGATGTAACTCAGGAGCAGTACAGGATAAGTAATGTATGTATACAGTGACTGCACCAGCAGAATAGTGAGTGCAGCTCTGGAGTATAATACAGGATGTAACTCAGGATCAGTGCAGGATAAGTAATGTAATGTATGTACACAGTGACTGCACCAGCAGAATAGTGAGTGCAGCTCTGAAGTATAATACAGGATGTAACTCAGGATCAGTACAGGATAAGTAATGTATGTACACAGTGACTACACCAGCAGAATAGTGAGTACAGCTCTGGAGTATAATACAAGATGTAACTCAGGATCGGTACAGGATAAGTAATGTATGTACACAGTGACTGCACCAGCAGAATAGTGAGTGCAGCTCTGGAGTATAATACAGGATGTAACTCAGGATCAGTACAGGATAAGTAATGTATGTATACAGTGACTCCACCAGCAGTATAGTGAGTGCAGCTCTGGAGTATAATACAGGATGTAACTCAGGATCAGTACAGGATAAGTAATGTATGTACACAGTGACTGCACCAGCAGAATAGTGAGTGCAGCTCTGGAGTATAATACAGGATGTAACTCAGGATCAGTACAGGATAAGTAATGTATGTATACAGTGACTCCACCAGCAGAATAGTGAGTGCAGCTCTGGAGTATAATACAGGATGTAACTCAGAATCAGTAGAGGATAAGTAATGTATGTACACAGTGACTGCACCAGCAGAATAGTGAGTGCAGCTCTGGAGTATAATACAGGATGTAACTCAGGATCAGTGCAGGATAAGTAATGTAATGTATGTACACAGTGACTGCACCAGCAGAATAGTGAGTGCAGCTCTGAAGTATAATACAGGATGTAACTCAGGATCAGTACAGGATAAGTAATGTATGTACACAGTGACTGCACGAGCAGAATAGTGAGTACAGCTCTGGAGTATAATACAGGGTGTAACTCATGATCAGTACAGGATAAGTAATGTATGTACACAGTGACTGCACCAGCGGAATAGTGAGTGCAGCTCTGGAGTATAATACAGGATGTAACTCAGGATCAGTACAGGATAAGTAATGTATGTACACAGTGACTGCACCAGCAGAATAGTGAGTGCAGCTCTGGAGTATAATACGGGATGTAACTCATGATCAGTACAGGATAAGTAATGTATGTAAACAGTGACTGCACCAGCAGAATAGTGAGTGCAGCTCTGGAGTATAATACAGGATGTAACTCAGGATCAGTGCAGAATAAGTAATGTATGTACACAGTGACTGCACCAGCAGAATAGTGAGTGCAGCTCTGGAGTATAATACAGGATGTAACTCAGGATCAGTACAGGATAAGTAATGTATGTACACAGTGACTGCACCAGCAGAATAGTGAGTGCAGCTCTGGAGTATAATACAGGATGTAACTCATGATCAGTACAGGATAAGTGTAGGAACATGCTCCTGTGACAAGGGGGAAGGTAATTCCCAGTTTTCAGTTTATCCATACATTTCTAAGAGGAGTGGAGCAATGCAATATTATAAGAAAATATGGTGAATACAAGTGTCTAATGGGACATGTCAGGAGAACGGACAGGTCCTCTAACTCAGCGGGTCTGAGCTCTTTGAAACAATGTCTATTATGATTGAATAGAAGCAATATTTGATGTTCTGGAATCCCTGATGTTGTATATAGCGTATTACAAGGGTCGGATATTTCTCTTGTAGAATTCAGACAAAATATTAACGTAAATTTTCGGTCTCAATCATCCCAGGAACTCACTACTTGCTGGTATTTGGCTCGTCTCCAGCTTGGAGTATGAGCTGTATAAATAAAGTCTAAGCTGCTTAAGACGGATTGGAGACCGAAAGCCACTTGCTCCAAATATGTGTGTTGAGGTTTTTGACTCCTTCATGTCGGAAAAGGCTGAAATGGGAGAGAAGCGGCAAAAAAGTGTCCACGACAGTACTGAGCCATGAGCATGCTCACAGCAGTGTCACTTTCACAAAGTAAAGAGACTTTCCTCCGTAAAAGGGGTTATCCCGTGACTAATGTAAAAAATTTAAATCAGACATCATATAGTACATGACAATCTCTTTTTAATAAAGCTAGAACCAGCCCTGTACCTCACATGGATCCAGAGATCTCCTCATTCATTGCTCTGCTAGATTTATATCAAGCTGACAGCTCAAGGGGAGTGTCAGCTCTCCCTATCACATCTCAGGAGGAGTGTCCATGCTCTCCCTATAACAGCTCAGGGGGCGTGTCTCAGCTCTCCCTATCACAGCTCAGGAGGAGTGTCCATGCTCTCCCTATTACAGCTCAGGAGGCGTGTCTCAGATCTCCCTATCACATCTCAGGAGGCATGTCTCAGCTCTCCCTATAACAGCTCAGGGGGCGTGTCTCAGCTCTCCCTATCACAGCTCAGGGGGCGTGTCTCAGCTCTCCCTATCACAGCTCAGGAGGTGTGTCTCAGCTCCCCCTATCACAGCCCAGGGGGCGTGTCTCAGCTCTCCCTATCACATCTCAGGAGGCGTGTCTCAGCTCTCCCTATCACAGCTCAGGAGGCAGTTGAAGGATGAAACTGAGCATGTGCGGCCTTCTAAGTGAGGTCAAAGAAATGAGAAAAAAAACAAACAGCAGGTGGCGCTATACAGATACATTTTACTGAATAACTCAGTGGCTATGATAAATTTTTAATTACATGCAATTACAAAAGTATTCAGATCCAGGTGCTGGTTTGAAAGCTGTAGAATATTATGTGTGGGACAACCCCTTTAAAGGGGTTTTCCAGGTACACATTTAAATAAATTAACTGATTAATAAGTCAAACAATAGCCTATGTTTTCACCCTCTACAGTCAGTGGTTGGCTGAGTGGGCCCCTCTTGGCATGTCGATCCTAGGGCAGGAAGTGCAGAGCAGCAGGGGCTGGAGCAGCTTCGGAAGGGCAGTGGCATCGCTGGAGGTAAGTAATGCGGCTTTCTGAATAGAACTGACCGTATATGTCATCATGTTTCATGGAGTAGGAAAACACTAAACGCAGCTATTCCCTTTCTAGAAAAACTGGATGCTGTCCCATATGGTCCTCAACTTGAATTTGCCAAGTCAGAGCTGAAATGCATTATGAAATATTACTGACAACTCACGTGGGAGCTGTAATGGTGGCCATTTTGGTTGTCACTCGGCTTGCCCAGAAAGATGGTTCCCACAAGGATTGCAATCCAGATTTCATACCCACCCTAGATCTATAAAACTAGATATATCTCCCATAGCAAGCCCTGTGGATGGCGAAGGGCGGCCATATTGGTTTTTATCCAACTTTTCAAGAAACAGAATTAGGAAAAGGCCCAGATGTATAAATCTTTCTCCAAAGCATCTTGCTCTTAAGAGTTGCAGAGCATAGAATATGGTAATTTTTTTAACCCTTGAAGCTATACTTATACCAGGAGACGCAACATAAACCTAAATCCACAGCGGCGGCAGAAAAGAGAGCATTCCTAATATGCATTTGTTATAAATCTGTTCCCATTGCATTGTGGCTGCTCTTGCAGGAGGCTCATGGTACAGTGCTGTTCCTTCTCAATGGCGGATGTCAATCTTAAATGCCATGGACACCTCTGAAATTTAGTTTACAATCCGCTCCTAGAATTACTTTTCGCATGTGGACATGTCCCTCCTATTAATACACACAGGATCAGTGCATCCAGGATGCTGCTGTCTTCACTAGCTTTCATGCATTGCAAAACTTGTTTTCCTTGATTGATTTCTCCTTCCACAGACTATGAGGGATCTAAATTGTAATGACATTGCTGATGACTCATATACACAACCTGTATAATTCTCCCACTACAAATTGTCTTTAATATGCTTCTCCCCTCATTTGCAGACCATGAGCTGCCCTCCTTGAAAGCTTACGCCCTCTCCCCATTCTGATCTGCTGTATACAATGTCCTCTACCTCCCTGCTGCCATCTCTAACAAGGATAAGAGGTGAGCAGAGCTCTGATGGACTTATGTCAGATTCAGCAGCTTAGTGAAGGACTTACACATACTGTGTAGAAACAAAATGGTAGAAAATTGATAAAGAAGATGTTTTATGGTGAATTCTAAGGTACAGGAAGAAGTAGGCTTAAACAATGGCTAACTGAATAAAAATATACTAAAGCAGTTATAAAAAAAAAACTGCATGAAGTAAAGAAACAATCACTGAACCAGCACTCAATTTTAAGGCAAGTTCCTCACCACCAGGAGTCACCTAAGATGGTAGATATAAGAGTTCTATTATAAGTAGCTCTGACAAAAAGGTCTTCTTTGAAGATAATTATCTCTTGTAGCCACTTTGTTGGGCTTTGACCGGCAGCAAGGCGCTCGCCCAAGAATTGATTGCAGGTTAAGTGATTGTTTCTTTACATTATGCTGTATGTGATCTGCATATATGTCTTTGCCCACTGCTTTGTAAACCTCTTATTCACTTAGCCATTGTTTAAGCATATTTATTCCCGTACATAAAATCCACCACACAAACAGATGACTATTTAGAAAGTTGATTCATTTTGCATTAAGAAAGCAAATGAACAGGAAATTTAACATAAAGATGTGTGCAGCTTTTAACCCTTTACAGGGGGAAATGGCTGCCTCTATAAAAGAATGATGGGTAGATATATATACACATACACACACACTACTCACAAAAGGTTAAGGATATTTGGCTTTTGGGTGAATTTTATGGGAAACGTAAAGTTCCCGCTCCAGTGATATTATATTATGAAAGTCGGGCATTTAAGTAGAAGCAGCAATGGTGATTTCCTCATCTCAAACATGCTATTGACACAAAAGCCGACACCAGTGCTGGGTATACCGCCACATGTCAGTGTCTCAGTAACCTGTCATATGGCCTTAAGCGTCAATACAGCTTGACAATGACGTCTCCTGCTGTTCACAAGTCGCCTTATTGTCCGCTGAGGCATGGCTTCCCTCTCTTCTTGAAGGGCGGCCCTCAGGTCATTGAAGTTCTGGGGTACAGAGTTACGAGCCTCTACACGGTGTCTCAGCTGATCCCATAGGTTTTCAATAGGATTCAGGTCTGGAGAAAGTCCAGGCCACTCCATTTGAGGTCCCCCGGTCTCTAGCAGTGGTCCCCTAATTATGCGTCCTCAATGAGCTGGCGCGTTGTCATCCATGAAGATGACATTAGGCCTGTGGTCAGAGGTACAAGGACTGGAATAATGATGTTCTTCCAGTAGTATGGACTTGTCACTGGACCATTCACAGAGTGTAGGGCAGTTCTGTACTGACTAGGCACACCCGCCTACACTGTAACACCATCACCACCAAAGGCTTGTCTGGTGACAACAGTGGCTGATGCATAGCGCTCTCCTTGACGTCTCCAACATTGTTGGCGGCCATCATTTCTGCTCAGCGTGAATCGACTTTCATCACTGAACAGCACTGAGGTTCACTGGTCCCTCGTCCAGGGTAGACGCTCCCTGGTCCATGCAAGATGATGACACCTCTGCCTGCTGGTGTGGTCAGGTACCCTTGCAGGTCGTCTAGCACGCAGACCACGCTGATGTAAACGGTTTCAAATGGTCTGACGTGACACTTGAGTGCCTCTCACCTCCCTTAAAAGTTCCTGGAGTTGTGTGGCATTCATCGTCCGGTATCGCAGGCCATTGTTTGAGAGCATACTGCTTGAAGCTCCGCAATGGCGAGGTACTGTTGATCAATTGTTGGGTGTTGTCTTGGTCTCATGATGTCAAACTGTGAGCAGCATGATGAGGAGGACTGTTTAAATACCAATTCTCATTGAACCAGCAAATTTATTGGGCGATTCATGGATCAAACACCTGTTGTGAATTTTACCATTAAGCTCCTTGTTAGAGAACAGCAAGTTGTGCAAAATTTACTGAAACAGTGAACAGTTGGACATGTGCATTCAGAAGTTTAGAGAAGTTAACCTGTGAAGGTTAGAGTGCATTTTAGGTTCATCCTGAAATTTCACCCACAAGACAAATATCCCTAACCTTTTGTGAATACTTGTATAGGGATAGATAGATAGATAGATAGATATCTGATAACAGGGTGTTTAACCCTCTGCTGAGATCACCAGTGATCAATTTCTATCTGCAGGGGAACCTGGCTCTGTTTTTGAAAAAAAACAAAAACCCAGAAAATACTAAGAAAAAAAAAAAAAGCAAAATGGAGTCAAACGCTCTCAGGATCTTGATGGGTTGAAATATTTATATTTTCAGTTTAGAGTCTAAATTCTGGATCCACCTAGATCTCCATAAGACACTTCAAATTATAATATCCTGTCTATAAGAATGGCCATAATGTATGTTAGTGTACCCCCACCCCCCCTCCACCATTTCCAATGCTGCCATTTTAAAAGTGCCCTGGAGGGTCCTGTTCCTGACTTTTGACTCCCTGGCCGCCAGCGAAATTGCACATTGTATCGTTGCTATTCTGGATTAGGCTGGTGCTGAGAGATAAAAGGTTACTTTTTTTTATTGTATAGACATTGAATAGCTTCCAAAAACATCGTAAAATCTTAGAAAACCCCTTTCAACCAACAGCCACCCAAGATCTGCCATTTGGTGGGGGCTACATGATGTGTTCGGCGTCCAACTGAAAAGGACAAAGGGAGGGGCAATGAGGGGAAGGAGCCTTTCTGCTTTGGGCTCCTGTCCTTTTCAGCTGGATGCAGTCCATAGCTCTTGTGGTGTTTTAGTGAACGTGACTTTTAAGACAGTGCCATGGGTTGTGTCTGGCATCACAGCTCACAACCCCTTAGGTCCACAGTGAAAGGGGAAAGGTAACTTCCATGCAGGTAAATCTGTAAAAGCAAGAAATGGCTACACAGATTTTCACAGCAGAAATCTCTAAGCAGGCAAAAGTAAAATTGGAAACAGCGGATAACAAGGACGGATCCCCGGATCAAGCGGCGCCCAGATAAGCGGCTAATCTTCCTTTTCTTGCGTGTAGTTAAAAGTCACACATTACGAGACAAAAGCCGTTTACAAGTCATACTCTGCAGTGACAGATGGCGATCCCTCACATGAAGGAAAACCATAGGAGGTGGCCATTTTGTGATCTTCCTCCATATGTTAGTACATCACGTCTGACAACAAAATGGCCGCATTCCCGATAAAATGCCACGGACTTAAAAAATCAAAGACGGCATTCACATGGGGGTTCACAAGGCGGGTTCGCAATATAAGTGCACCGGCAGATGAAGACCCATCTACTTGAATGGGTCTGCAACCCACAAGATAAGGAGAGGAAGCACTTCGGCGCACTTACGTGGATCTCGGTCCGTGCCTCCACACTACAAAACAACAGCACATTCTATTTTTTTTGCGGTGCAGACTATTCAAGTGAATAGGTCCGCATCTGCAAACAGTGGCCAGGCAGCTTGTGCCCACGCGTTGTGGATTGCTGTTTGCGGTGCACACACTTAGTCACAGATTTTGTATAGTAGAGGGGTTAAAGGGGTTCTCTCACTTCAGTAAGTGGCATTTATCATGTAGAGAAAGTGAATACCAGGCACTTACTAATGTATTGTGATTGTCCATATTGCTTCCTTTGCTGGCTGGATTCATTTTTCCATCACGTTATACACAGCTCGATTCCATGGTTACGACCACCCTGCAATCCATCAGTGGTGGTCGTGATTGCACACTATAGGAAAAAGCACCAGCCTATGTGAGCTCCCATAGTCCCGGCCACCAGAGAGGCTGACGCTTTTGCTGACAATGTGCAAGCACGACCACCACTGCTGGATTACAGAGTGGTCGTAACCATGGAAATAAGCAGTGTATAATGTGATGGAAAAATGAATCCAGCCAGCAAAGGAAGCAATATGGAGAATCACAATACATTAGTAAGTGCCCTGTATTAACTTTCTCTACATGATAAATGCCACTTACTGAAGTGAGAGGACCCCTTTAAGGTTAGAAAAACCACAAAGGTTTTTTTTTTTTTTTCAATGAGCACTTAAAGGGGCTTTCCAGTTCTATTTAAAGGGGTTCTCCAGGACTAGAACCAGACAGCTGCTTTGTTTTTGTTTTTTTCTTCCTGTCCACAGGCAGTGTGCGGTATTAAAGCGCAGCCCCATTCACGTCAATGGAACAGCGCTGTTATACCAGACACAACCCATGGACAGGCGAGGGTCTGTTTTTGGCATAAAGCAGCCATGTTTTTTTCTAACCCTGGACACCCCTTTAACTACTGCAAAATGTAAAGTTCTGAAGTGTTCTAATTTATTACACAACCCTGCTTGCTGTCTCAGTATGGAAGCATTCGTTAGTTAGCAGCTGAGAACCTGTTTTGACCGCGTCCAACTGACGGAGGGGCACGACCTCGTTACAGTTTATTACGGCATGGTCTCGCCTACTTGCTGTTTGGTGCGGTTTTGCAGGAAGCGGGCGTGCTGTGCACCTGGATTAGTTGGACGTAATCAAAAAAGGATTTCATTCTCTGGATGGTGAGCAAGCAGTGTTCCCGTTCACTGAAAGCAAGCAGAGATTTTATAAAACGGTGCAGTATTGCCATCAGATGTCATGCAATTATTAAGGCTACTTTCCACACTTGCGTTTTCGCTGGATCCGGCAGGGTTCAGCAAAACCACTTCCGTTACTGATAATACAACCGTCTGTATCTGTTATGAACGGATCCGGTTGTATTATCTTTAACAGATTCGTCATGAACGCCACTGAAAGTCAATGGGGGAAGGATCCGTTTTCTATTGTGTCAGAGAAGACGGATCTGTCCACACTGACTTGCATTGTGGGTCATGATGGATCCGTCTTGCTCCGCATCCTATGACGGAAAGAAAACCGCAGCACGCTGCTCTCCGGTATGAGAACGGAACGGAATACATTTTGGAGCCTCCGTTCTGTTCAGTTACGTTTTGTCCCCATTGACAATGAATGGGGACAAAACTAAAGCTTTTTCTACGTTATTGAGACCCTATGACGGATCTCAATACCGGAAAATATTAACGCTAGTGTGAAAGTAGCCTAAAATAAATAAATGCAGGGGGTGATGTCAGCGACTTTGTAGCATGACAATATATTGCGTTTCCTCGGGTTCCACATTCACAGAGACTGGTCTTAAAGGGAACCTGTCATCTCCGAAACACCCCCTGAACTAGAGTAAGCGTTGTATAGTGTAAATGATGCTGAATCCGAATATGTACGTTTTATCTTCATACTCACTTCCATTCCGACGCTGTGCTCCCACAAACCTGCAGTAAAATGTATTGAGAGGACTCTTCTTTGAGTCGTCTCCATTATGTGAGTGAGCACCGGAGTCCAGTGAGTGCATTTTACTGCTGGTTTGTGGGAGCTCAGCGTCAGAATGGAGGTGAGTATGAAGATAAAAATTACATAATCGGACTCGACGTCACTTACACTATACACCGCTTACTATAGTTTGGAGGGTGTTCAGAGCTGACAGGTTCCCTATAAGGCCTCATGCACACGTTCCGCTTTCTATCCTTTTTTCAGGATCCTGAAAAAAGGATAGAAAAACGGACCCATTCACTTGTATGGGCGACGGACAGGCATCCGTTTTTTCACGGATGCCTGTCCGTTCCGTTTTTCAGATCCTTTTTCACTGGTGCATGTCCCATTTTCATCCTTTTAAACGTGACGGATGGCTCCATTGAACTCTATAGGAGCATCCGTGAAAACGGATGGAAACGGGTATGTATCCGTTTTCCATCCGTTTTCACAGATAGGTTGCTTGGAGACATAGAACCAACCTAAATTTTAAAAAAACGGATCCGTTTAAACGGATGGAAAACGGATGAAAAACGGATCCGTTTTAAACGGATGGCAGTCCATTTTAACGGATGAAAAACAGATAAAAAACGGATTGAAAAAACGGACCGTAAAAACGGAACGGGTGCAGACGGAACGTGTGCATGAGGCCTAAGGACGAACTTAACCCCCTAACTGTTTTGCCAGAGTGGAGCTCCAGCAGCGGGAAAAGTAGCTACCTGGAGGGGGAGGGCTGCTTTAGATGCTGCTACCTCCTGAACAGTAGCAGCTAGAAACATTCAAATGGTCTTGTTTGAAAGCCAGCAGTCCAAGATTTCAGACAATACCAGAATGACAGCTAAAGTCCAAGCAACAGAGGAGAAATCACTGTTAGAAATCAGGATGCTGTGAATGCAGCTGAAAGTGAAAGTAAAAACAGGTTTTACCCGCAATTATTCCCGACTTGATTTCTAACTGTGATTTCTCCTCTGTTGCTTGGACTTTAGCCGTCATACATTCTTGTATGAAAGCCTGGACTGTCAGCTTTCAAACAAGACCAGTTGCATGTCTCTAGCTGCTACCATTGAGGAGATATCACCATTAGAGTTGAGCGAACGTGCTCATAACAAGCACTGTACTGCTCGGATCCGTCCTCCTCACCCGACGGATCCGGATGCCTGCACCCATGTGAGCGCAGGGGATCCGAGCAGTACAGTGCTCGTTACGAGCACGTTTGCTCAACTCTAATCACCATCTAAAGCAGCCCTCCCCCCTGCATGTAGCTACTTTTCACACGGCCCGAGCTGGACTCGGGCAAAACAGTTAGGTGGTTAAAGGGTTTTTTGAAGATAGGAAAAACATTGCTGTTTTCCTCAAAAAACAAAACACAGCACCCCCCACAGGTTGAGGACGGTACTGCAGCCCAGTTACCTCTCAAGTGAATTGAGCTGCAATACCAGACACAACCTGTGGACAAGTGCAGCGCCGTTTTAGGAAAAAAAGCTGCTGTGTTTTTCAATCAGCCCTCCCAAAAACAGATTTGATGACGGGGTGCGGTCAGCGATCTGCTCGGACTCCTTGTCCGCTTGCTATGAGTGTACGGCTCAGCTGTCCAGCCCAGCGCTGGATCGGCAGCGGCGTAGACAACGCAATCGACCATCTCCAGGCACAGCCACCTCTGCAGGATTTCCTCGTTTAATATAATACATAGGGAAGAACGTAAAACGCAGCACTTTATTCTTAATACCACCGAGCCGCAATCCACGTGTAGAGGTGAGTGCGGCTTTCAGGGAGGTTATCATACGACCATTGCAGGAAGCTGTACATATTGCAAGCAAAATGACCCCCCCCTTCCCCCCAAAAAAAACATCAACAGAATTTAGGGTGAAGGGGGACAAAAAGGGATCCTCGGTGCAGTCCCTAAGCAGTGGGGCGGAGAACTGACTCAAGCTTGTGACACTGTAGGGTTCCAATAAACTGACGTGAGAATTACTTACATGGACGCCAAAAAAACCACGGCAACGCCCCCCCCCCACTGAAAAAAAAAATAAAAATCCCAAAACACAAAAATATTCAACAGCTATGTACAGACAGCGTGGGGCTGCAGGATACAAAGACAGAAAGGAGGGGGAAAAAAAAAAACATCTTCCTCCGCCTTAGTCCACGTCTTCCATGTTACTGTAAGATGGAGCGGGCTCCGATGGGTGAGGGAAGAGATCCGAAACGGCTCCGGCTGCCACCTGGGGGGCGTCCTCTGAAGTTACGTTTGGCCCGTAGGCCATTTGGCTGACCCCCTATGGACAGATAGAACAAAAAAAAAAAAAAAGTTAAAAACACAGCATTTCACAACGCAGAGACTTAAAGGGGTTGCGTCCAGACTACGGAAGGGGGTTCGGCTGCTGACACCACAGAACGGGGTTTCCGTGTCTCCATTTATGAATGGGGCGCTGGTCGAGAACGCACGCCGTTCCATCTATATGGGCGAGCACAGCGCTCAGCAGAGATGAATATGGCAGCAGTGTGCATGCTCGACCATGGTCTGACCCTCCCCTCTTTAAGCTGGCCATACACATTAGATGAAGACACCGATATCGGAGGGACCAGCTGACCAACTAAGTATGGGGACAGATGTCCGGGTGGTGAGGATCGGGCTGCTGGACTTTAGCATGGCTGAGCTTTTTGTTTTCCGAGAGGTAAGTCGCCTCCAGGAGTCTATCACCCATCTCTCTCCCTGTTCACAACACATGCACACTCAGCCACCAGTGCATGTGTACCAGGAGGGGGACATGAGCCAGCAGTGCATGTGTACTAGGAGGGGGGCGTCAGCCAGGAATGCATGTGTACTCGGAGGAGAGGGGCGTGAGCCAGGAATGCATGTGTACTCGGAGGAGAGGGGCGTGAGCCAGGAATGCATGTGTACTCGGAGGAGGGGGGGTGAGCCAGGAATGCATGTGTACTAGGAGGAGGGGGGTGTGAGCCAGGAATGAGCCAGGAATGCATGTGTACTAGGAGGGGGGTGTGAGCCAGGAATGCATGTGTACTAGGAGGAGGGGGTGTGAGCCAGGAATGCATGTGTACTAGGGAGGGGGGTGTGAGCCAGGAAGATGTGTGTACTAGGAGGAGGGGGTGTGAGCCAGGAATGCATGCATGTGTACTAGGAGGAGGGGGGGCGTGAGCCAGGAATGCATGTGTACTAGGAGGGGGGCGTGAGCCAGGAATGCATGTGTACTCGGAGGGGGGCGTGAGCCAGGAATGCATGTGTACTAGGAGGGGGGCGTGAGCCACGAATGCAGGAATGGTACTAGGAGGGGGGAGTCAGCCAGCAGTTATCTCTGTGTACGGCCAGGCTTATACCTATTGGAGACAATTCCTGTGTCATGCTCCTCCCCCTCAGACCCTGCCCCAGGCATAGCACAGAATCCGATCTGTCCAGAGGGTCCATTCACACCTCAGTATTTTTCTTTTCCAGATTTTCGTTCCGTTTGTTGCGGATCCGTGTTTCCGCAAAAACCTTCCTTTTTTTTTTTTTACGAATTATACATCCGCATCCGTTCCGTTTTTCCGCAAAAAAACAGAAGGAGGAATATATATATGTTGGTAGGGTACTTCTTTCTAGTTCCTGGAAACGGATGCGCAATTGCGGATGACATATTGAAACATTCCGCATATCATCTGCAATTTTTTGCGGACCCGTTGACTACAATGGGACCACTGACCGCATAATGCGGAAAAAAGTAGGACAAGCTGTATCTGATTTGCGGATCCGCATAACGGAACAATGGAGGCGGACAGCACACAGAGTGTGTCCGCATTTTTTTTTGCGGAGCCATTGAAGTGAATGGGTCCGCATTCTGTTCTGCAAAATTGCGGAACAGATGCGGATTAAGGCTTTATTCACATGTCCATATGTGTTTTGCGGTCCGCAAAAAAAAAAAAAATAAAAAAAAAAAATAACGGATGACGTTCTGTATGGCATCCGTGTTTCCATTTTTTTTGCGGATCCATTGTAACAATGCATGGTCAGCAAAACGGACACGAATAGGACATGTTCTATCTTTTTTGCAGAACGGAAACGGACATACCTTCCATTTTTTTTTTTGTGGACCCATTGATATGAACGGTTCCGTATATGGTCCACAAAAAAACAAACAAAAAAAACCCAGAACGGACACGGAAACAAAATACGGTCGTGTGAATGAAGCCTAAGACATACGGACGTGTAAATGGACCCTTAAGCACAGTTGTGAAACTACATCTCCCATCATGCACACTTGCTTGGCTGTTCTCTGAACTCCCACAGAAGTGAAAGGAGCATGCTGGGAGTTGTAATTCCAGAACAGCCAGAGTGTTGGAGGCTGCTGACCTTTTCATTTACCCCGACTGTGCATAAATTGTATGAAACCAGAACAACATATGAAAAGGAAAAATGACTAAAAAAAAAAAAAAAAAAAAAAAAAACATCTAAAAAAAATTTAAAACATTATATACACTATATACGACACATTGGAAGTGTAAAGTGTCATGGGGTTTTCTACAATTTTAACATCCTATGCTCAGGATGGGTCATCAGTATCTGATTGATTGGGGTCCGACTTCTGGTACTCCTGACGATTAGCGGTTTGAAGAGGCCTCAGCGCTGCCGCCTCCTCACAGCGCCGTACATTGTATAGTGGCTGTGCCTGGTATTGCAGCCCAGGCTCATTCACATGAATGTGCGCCCAAGTCATATGACCGATGAACGTGATGTCAGTGGCTTAAAGAAGAACTCCCGCAAAAATTTTTATTCTCTGACCTGTTAGAATATGATATAATCTGTAGTGAATGTCATTTTCTTATCAGTGACTGTTTCTGTGAGTAAAAACCTCTCTTCTTATTGTAGCTGGGTCATGTGACCAACTCCCTGACCTCCAACTGACCCAGGACAGGAAGCCAGTAACTGCTCTATTCATTCCTATGGGAGCCTCACTTTCAGTCTCATAGGAATACATAGAGAATTAGACTTCCTGTCCACACACAAGTCTCTGTGTGAGTTGGTGGGTCTGATTGCTGGTCACATGACACAGATAAGAAACTTCAGGATGATATAAGTCAAAAATTCAGACACTGGTAAGAAAAGGACATTCACTACAGATTATATCATGTACATTTCTAGCAGGACATGGAATAACATTTATGTTGGGAGTTCTTCTTTAAGAAGAGGCTGCGGCACTTACCCGAGCACCACCACCACGGCCTCTTCAAACAACCGATCAGCGGGACTCAAACTGACCCCCACGATCAGATACTGATCACCTATCCTGAGGATGGCAATCAATATCAAAATCCTGGACAATCCCTTTAAAACGTTAAAATTTCTAACAGTGATTTCTCCTCTGTTGCTTGGACTCTTGCTTTCAGACAAGACCAGTTGCATGTTTCTAGCTGCTACCATTGAGGAGATATCACCATCAGCCCTCCCTCCCCCGCTCCAGTTAGCTTCGTTTCACACTGCCCGAGCTGGACTGGGCAAAACAGGTGGTTAAAGGGGTATTCCCATCACAGACAATGGGGCATATCGCTAGGATATCCCCCCATTGTCCGATAGGTGCAGATCCCAGAGGTGTGACCTGCACCTATGCCGAGTACAGAGCGGGAAGAGTGGTGGCTTGAGGACCCCGGGTTTACCTGGGTCCGGCCACTGCCAACAGCTCTCCCCATACAAGTGAATAGGAGCACACCGCGCTTGCGCGGTCACTGCTCCCATTTATTTCTATGGGGCCAACGGAAATAGGTGAGCCAGAGCTCGGCTATTTTCAACGGCCCCATAGAAATGAATGGAGGGAGGCTGCGCATGCACAGTGCGCCCTCTGCCACCTTCCCCGCTCCGTTCTCTTTGTAGGTGCGGGTCTCAGAGGTGGGACCCGCACCTATCAGACAATGGGGACATATCCTAGCGATGTGCTATCATTGTCTGTAATGGAAAAACCCCTTTAACACCCTAATTGTTTTGCCAGAGTGGAGCTCTAGCAGTGGGAAAAGTAGCAACTGATTGTGTTTGAAAGCAGACATTCCAAGCTTTCAGACAATACCAAATACAGCAATATGTTCAGGACAGAGAAAGATATCACTGATAGAAAATCGGGATGCTGTAAATGCAGCTGAAAATGAAAGTAAAAATAGGTTTCACTCGTGATTATTCCCGACTTGATTTCTAACAGAGATTTCTCCTCTGTTGCTTGGACTTTAGCTGTCATTTGGTCTTGTATGAAAGCCTGGAATGACAGTTTTCATACAAGACCAGTTGCATGTTTCTAGCTGCTACCATTAAGGAGATATCACAATCTAAAACAGCCCTCCCCCCTCCAGTTATCTACTTTTCACACTGCCGAAGCTGGACTCAACAAAATGTATAGAAAAATCTATAAAAATACATTTAAAAAAATCCAGATACATATTATATACATTTTTTAAATATTTTTGTTTTCCATACATGGTACATATATAAAAACTCAAGCTTCCGCTCTGATGCATTCAAAGTGAAACAACTTTATTCAGGTTAAAACATTCCAAACATAAACCACTTTAACACCGGATGGCGTTTATTTATTTATTTATTTTTTTTAAACCTAGATTTCATAAAAATATCTCAGAATATAAATAGACAATATAAGTTATGGACGCATAAAAGGTCAATCTGAAGTCGAGCTCTGTAAAAAGTACAAAAATACACGTCTGAGTATTACCCGGCGCTTAATGCCCGCGAGGATTAACAAGATTATTGCAAATGCCATTCATTAACCATGCAGGATCCTTAGATACATTAACCGCCTGCAGACATGGACCCCGCTACATGGCGATGGGGGCGGCTTACACCCCCACGTGTACCGCAGTGTCCTTATAGGAGGTTCCTAAGGATTTACAGAAATGGTCAAAGCAGGAAAAACAAGTATTTAGTATACAACGACGCGCGCTTTTGTCACACGTTTCGGCGCGGCTACAGTTCCCTGAACAGGCAGGTGTGGCGCCACTGAGCAGGGAAACTGCAGCAGCAGGATCTGTGGAGGACTGAAACGGCGCCCACCCCTCCCATGCCAATTTTTTAACCTAACCACTTCCCTTCAGCCCATAGCCCTTCCGCTGCCCCCCTCCTGGTGCTGCCTGAGGTGATCGCCTCACCATTGGTGGTGCACCCCTGGTCCCAGAGTCACCCCCCTCCTCCACATTATCATATTCTAGCAATATGCCCTCACTCTCCATCTCAAAACATGCTGGGAGTTGTAGTTACAGACTACTGCCATACAGTGCCGCAGGGGTCCTGCTCTAGTCTTGGAGAAATGTAATATCTTAAAGGGGATGTCCACTCCTTTTATATTGGTGACCCATCCTCAGGATAGGCAATCAATTATCAGATCGCCGACACCCGGCACCCTTGCCAGTCAGCGAGGGTTTATCCAGGAATTGATAACGATAACCTATCCTCAGGATAGCTCATTATTATCACATCGGTGGGGGTCCAAGTCCCGGCATCCCCGCCAATCAGCTGTTTCAGGGAACCCCAAGTGGTGAGCACTGCAGGCGGATTTCCAAGCACAGCGCCATACACTGTATAGTGGCCGTGCTTGGTATTGCAGCGCAGCCCTATTCACTTCAATGGGGCTGAGCTGTGCCTAGGACATGTGACCTATGAACACGACATCACTGGCCTAGGAAGAGGTTGTGGCCTCTTGGGCGTCAGACACCCACCAATCAGATACGGATGACCTATCCAGAAGATAGGTCATCAATATAAATTCCTGGATAATCCCTTTAAAGAGATTTATTCAATAGGACAGTCCCTTTATATCAGAAGGGATCCCTCAAATATACTGTAATCACAGGACGTCCTGCAGGGATCAGCAGTAACCTAGCAGCAAGCATTTACTGTAATTTCTCTACAGCGCCACCGCAGGAGAAATGAGGCATTACACAGCTGTTACTGAAATCAATAGGCTGCCTGTGTAACGTGGACATGCTGGGTCCTCCAGAATACATATGGGAGTTCATACCAATCCCCTACATCCCTCACAGCATTCTTCAACATTCCTAAAACTGCTTAGTGCATTTGTTCGGGATTTCGCTGGATTATCGGAGGTCAAATCCAAGTATTTAAGGTTTTGGGGGGGGGGGGGGGGGGGAGATCGGTAAAGGTCGGCTTATTGCCGTAACCTCTCTAAGACATTTTCACTTAAAGGCGTCAGATGGGGTCTCGTATCGTTCACACTTGTGTAAACAGTTCCAGCGCTTGGATGTACGTGAAATAAAGCAGCGATTGTGGTAACAATGTGGAATTTGCTGAATGTATGAATTAGTCTGGAGGCAACGGGGGCTTATTAAAGATAAATACTCCTGCCTGTGGAGGATCCGGACTCCGAGGGGTCGTCCACTCTGGACAATCCCTTTTGGAGGTTTCGCTGCAGAGACTCCCTGTGATCGGCTCCGTTCCCTGCAGCGCCTCCGCAGGAGAAACGCAGTATTACACAGCTGCCATACTGAAGGGGCTGTCCATGTAATGCACGGTCCTCCAGGGATGCCCTACCACTAAGTCCCCAAGTGTGAATTTCCTGGTCTACTAAACTGTACGACCCTTTAATACTAAAATTAGGGGCTGCTATTAATTCTGCCTCTTCATCATACAAGATGAAGAAAATCCTTCCTATGAAACAGAAGACGAGGAAGTAACCGACCACCTCTGACTGATTTCTTTAAAGGGACTGTGTGAGATTAGGAACAGCGCCCCTCTTGCCCAATTGGGCTGCGACTGGTACTGCAGCTCAGCCCCATTCAGTTGAATGCAGCAGCGCAGGACATGGTGACGTCTCAGACGACCCAGATGAAGGGGTAACCCATTCCTACCTGATAGATGCTGGTCTAAGAGGTGGGACCCACAACTATCTCCAGAAGGAGAACCGCCATCCTGACTGGTGAAGAATGAAAAGAGGAGGCTGCGGATTCACACGCCGCTATCCATTCATGGCAGTCGTGGAAGCAGACAGTCACACTTGCTCGGATTCATCCTATAGAAGCGAATGTAGAGCTCTGGACGTGTGCGGCCTGCTCTGCAGCCAGTGGTGGCCTCACCAGTCAGGACGGCGGTCTCTGGGGAAAGACGCGGGTCACACATTTATGGTGTATTAAGTATGGCTAACATGGGAACAGCCCTTTAAGGAATGGCTATTTGTGCAGTTATCTACTAGATGCTCTAAAACTACCCAAAGTAGAGGCGTCTTATGATTATACTCAGAATATACTCAGAATATACTCAGAATATACTCAGAATATACTCAGAATATACTCAGAATATACTCAGAATATACTCAGAATATACTCAGAATATACTCAGAATATACTCAGAATATACTCAGAATATACTCAGAATATACTCAGAATACTACAAGATCCTTGTTTCTTTAACAAATAAAGAAACCTTCATTGTAATCACCGGCCGCAAAGAACTAAGAAATTAATCTGCGACATAACGGCCCGGCTACCCCCATTATAATCGGATGTGAGAGACCTAACTCACTACTACCCCCATTATAATCGGGATGTGAGAGACCTAACTCACTACTACCCCCATTATAACCAGATGCAGTGGACTTGACTCACTACTACCCCCATTATAACCTGACCTGAGGACCTGACTCACTACTACCCCCCATTATAACCTGACCTGAGGGACCTGACTCACTACTACCCCCATTATAACCTGACCTGAGGGACCTGACTCACTACTACCCCCATTATAACCTGACCTGAGGGACCTGACTCACTACTACCCCCATTATAACCTGACTTGAGGGACCTAACGTACTACAACCCCCACTATAGCCGGACATGATGGATCTGACTCACTACTACTCCCATTATAACTTTACCTGAGGGACCTAACTCACTACTACCCCCATTATAACCTGACCTGAGGGACCTAACTCACTACTACCCCCATTATAACCTGACCTGAGGGACCTGACTCACTACTACCCTCATTATAACTTGACCTGAGGGACCTAACTTACTACAACCCCCACTATAACCGGACATGATGGACCTGACTCACTACTGCCCCCATTATAACCAGATGTGATGGACCTGACTCACTACTACCCCCAAGATATCCTGCTGTGGGAATAGACACCAGCCGTACAGATTTGACCACATTTTAGGAATGCCTGAGGATATCCAGAGGGTGAAACAGATCATCAGGAACGGGGGTTAAAGCGTTGTGTTCTCTCCTTAGTTGAAGGAGCTGTCTCATAAGAGACAACCTCAAAATGTGGCGATCCTAATTTCTGCCTAATTTTACTGGGGAAACCACTCCTCGCCAGCGGCCTCTGCTGGGGAAATGTATCACTACATGGCGGCCATTCATATGAATTTACACCCATGTAATACACGGACAGTCTGAGTCCATCAAAACGAGAGCTGCCTGTACAAAACCGGGGACCCCCCCTCTATAATATCCATATGGACAGGCGTGATGTCCACAAGGCAACCCCCCTTTATGATAGGGCGTCCACCCAACTTAACACTCACCGTGGCCAGTCTTAAAGTGCATCTTACAAGCAGCGATCCGCCACGATCACACAGCCCAGGCTAGAGCTAAAGCTAATACTCCATTATATGCAGTGCAATGCTCGGCTCCCTCTAGTGGCCACATCATTAAACGCGTCAACCATCCCATGAAAAACACCTCTGCTTTCCTGGGGGAGCGGAGGGAATAGAAATATGTGAGGAATCTACAATCATATTTTACCAGCGGGCTGTATGTTGGTGTTTAATTTTTTAAATATTTTTATGTTATCCTGGTGGCCGTATGTGACTCATTCTCCGTGTTATTTCAATATAATATCTAATATTCCTGTTTCTATTGGACGGGATGCATATTTTTCCTTGAAATCTCCTGCGGTCCTTGTTTACTCAATATCCGTGTGAACTGACCCCCCTGGGCTAATGATCCGCGCCGTGGACATTGAAGTATTGCAGATAAACCGTGACATTCTTAAGCCAACCGTAGGACGCGGTCACCCTGCGCCCTGAGACGAGAGCCACCAAGTCCGACGTGTCAGAGGCCTCTACCTCCCCTGGGACTGGTACATAAAGGGATAGAATATATTCAAGAAGAAGGCAACGATAGCTGCCATGGTGCCAAGGACAAAGTAACGGATGCGGGCTTCGTCGGAGTAGTCGGAGAGCTGGACGGGCTCGTGAGTGCTGGGGGCTCTGTGGCGTCGCTGCAAGTCCGCGTCATGGTGGAGTTCCTCCTCTTCGGCCTCCAGCGCCTGCCAGATCAGAGAAGCCTGCGGTGTGCGGAAACCTGTGTCAGAGCTGAGGGGGGACGACATATAGGAGCACAAAGCTTCTAAGACACACAACATCCACATCTGCCAAGCACAGACACAGCCAACAGGACGTTTAAAGGGGTATTCCCCAGGGAAGAGGAGGAAGAGGCCATAGCACTGAGCTTCTAAGTTTTCCTGCACAGCAGATTCCCGCTGCCCCATTCAACAGAATGGAGCTGTGCTGAAGATCAGCTCAAGGGGGGCGGCTGTGCAGGAAAAAAAACAGGGAAGGCAATGCTTATAACACAGACCCCACACTTAGGGCTCATGCACACAATCATGTGCCGGCCCTGCCCGCAAATTGGGGTACGCAATGCACGGGCACTGACCATGGGGCTGCCGCATTCGGATCGCGGACCCATTCACTTGAATGGGGTCCGCACCGCAAATAAGTAGTGCATGAAACTACTTTTTTGTGGTGCGGAGGCCGTGGCAGAAACACCACGGAAGCACTCCACAGTGCCGATCCGCGCCTCCGTTCCACATCTCCGGGATTGCGGATCCATTCAAGCGAGTGGGTCCGGCGATCCGTGATTCGCACGGCCATGTGCACGAGCCCTTATAAAGTGATGCATATACTAACGTTAGGCGATCACGCCATAAGAGGGGAATACCACTTTAATATACTATTTTACTCACTTATATAGCGATGACATATTCCGCAGAGAGCGATTTACAGACATTATCACCGCCTATATATATATATATATATATATAAAACTAAAGTCTCCAGACAAACTGACTACGTAGAGAGCGGACCGCTGCATAGATGGTTGGGCCAAGTCCTCCAGAGGAATCAGTGTTCATATGGAGAGGGATTCTGGGGGTGAGAAAGCCATCTTTGAGCTATTCAACGTCTTCAAAATGAAGATTTGAATAGCAAAGTGATGTCTTGTCAAGAGGTACACATCAATGTATATGTCTGACACTGTACAGCATACGCAGTGCTCCACCAGTAAAAGGGGGGGGGGGGGGGGGAGTATTACAATGTCCGTCACCTCAATAGAGGCCAACACAACACTCCTTAGGATCTGTTTCACCCAGCAGAGGCCAATGGACACTTCTGGCGTATGCAACTTTTAAGGCGCATACACCTAATGTCCCTCAAGAAAAGCTAAAAAAAAAAAAAAAAAAAAAAATAATATATGAGTGGTGGCCAAATGGAATTCAACAACGAATCATTTTTTTAGCCAACCGGTGACAGAGAATTTTTCACTGGTCCACAAACGACTGTTCTGGGAAAAGGTGTTCCCGGAAAGATCGTTCATCGTTCACCTGATGTCAATGAACGCGCACGCCCATTCATGGAACCATACTGTTTGGCAAGCCCTATACAGGAACTACATGGTCGCCTCTGTGACCTAACATATCGACCCCATGAGACTGGAATCGCACAGAGATTTTGGTGCAGCTTTTACATCCAAAGTCCGAAGCGGAGACAGAAGCAAACGGGACATATAGAGAGGCCCGATATGTTCCCTCCATGCCTGAACCACTTCTGGCTTTGATGCAACAAAACTGCGTGTGTGATTCCAGTCTGAGGCTAAATAACGGCAATAAGTGCAGGGCAGCGCACGCTATATTCCTATGGGTTAATTTGGGACTGGCTGACGCGCGTTACACTGATGGTTGTCAGCTGATGCACCTGCCCGGTCTCCTAACAAATCCATTTTAGTAAATACTTGTTTTACGAGAAAAAAAAAACAAAAAAAAAACAAAACCACATTCTGTTCCTCTGTTATTCCTAGTGGAAATGCATATATTACTTGACAAATGGCTATTACCATTCCTCTTGTCAATGGCCTGTGTCCTTACACAGCCTGACACTATCCAATCAGGGCTGACAGTGTCAGACTGTGCACGCCCGACAGGCAGGAAAATGGGTGAATGATAAAGCTTAAAAAAAAAAAAAAAAACCCATCAGAATAAATTAGGAATCACTTATTTACAGTATCAGCTCACTTGCCCATCCACCTAACAGACGTACAATACGCTGTATCATAATGCCGGCCAGATATAGGCTGCTTGTGCCGCACGTTTTCAGGTGGTAACTGAGTAATGGCTGAAGAACAACCAAGGCAGCAGAGAAGATCTCAGATAACCTGTGGTAAACAGACAGGTGGGTTGTACGTGACCATTTCACTCCTGGCAAACTGGACTAAAATGGTTCCATCATCGGCTAGTAGGAAGGGTCAGATGCTGCACCCCAAATGATTCCTTTGTAACCTAATCCACTGCAGGGTCACCTAGCGTTATGCTGGTTTAAAATAAAATAAAAAAGGCTGCTTTATTGCCAAAACAGCACCACACCTATCCATGGGCTGTGTATGGTATTGCAGTTCATCTTCAATTACATTAATGGGGCCGAGCTGCAATACCATACACGACCTGTGCACAGGTGTGGCGCTGTTTATGGGAAAAAAGCAGCTAGTATACAAACCGTTTAAGGCTGGTCATACACAGGCTGGTTAATTGGCATCATTTTCCCAAATATAATTTAAAGGAAGTGAATCAGTCATGCACCAACGATAAAGAAATATAATGATCTTACTGATGGGCCTGAGAGAGGCAGGTGCTTCGCCAGCCATTGGTGCTGACCAGGCATGTGCCAGTCTAGTACCACCATTAGTACCCCTCAGTGTGCGCGCTTCTCTCACCTGACTAGCAGCCCCGTCAGCAGATGCTCCGGTTTCAGGCCTGTGATCGGCCGGATGCCCCCGCACTGGTCTCTCCACAGGAGAGTTACGCCGTCGGTAGAAGAGCACATAGGCATATCTCGTCACCACTTGGCTCTCGTCGACTGTGGTCACTGTGCTGTCATCAAACAATCTCCAGCCTAAATAAAAGAGGGACGTTATGAAGGACTGTGAGGTCCCTGAAAGGTTCGCCACGAGATGCTCAAACCAAAATACGCACCCACGTCGCTCCGCTGACTGTTCTTCTCATTAGGAAGCCTGGCATAGGCAGTGTAGTGACCCCCGATCATACCCCCGTAATGATTTATCACCGCATACAGGTCATAGATCGGCCTCTGGTGGTCTTCCTTCTGACCGATGCAGAATGTAGTGAGGTCAAGTCCCCTGTGGGAAGGAAGTGAATTACGCATTTAGAGTGCTAGTGTGGAACATTAAGAAGAGGGCGAGGTCAGCTTTCTCAAGGCTCTTAAAGGGGTATTCGCATCTTAGACAATGGGGGCATATTGCTAGGATATGCCCCCATTGTCTTATAGGTGTGAGTCCCACCGCTGGGACCTGCACCTATATCCAGAACAGAGCGGGGAAATGAACGGAGGGCGCACTGCGAATGCACAGCCGCCCTCCATTCATTTCTATGGGGCCGCCGAAAACAGCCACTGGCTCGGTTATTTCCGTCGGCTCCATAGAAATGAATGGGAGCGGTGACCGCGCATGCGCAGTGTGCTCCCATTCAATTCTATGGGGGCAGCAGGAAGCTGCACCTAGTGGTGGCCGGACTCCAGGAAACCTGGGGTCATCCAGGCGCAGAGCTCCCCGCTCCGTTCTCGTTGTAGGCGTGGGTCCCAGAGGTTGGACCCGCACCTATCAGACAATTGGGGCATATCCTAGCGATATGCCCCCTTTAACAGTGTTTTCTGTGATTAACTATTGATCACCTACCCTTAGGGATAGGTCCACAATATCAGTTCGTTGGGTGACTCCCGCTAGGGCAAGTGCTAACGGCTCTACCTACAATACAAAGCACAGCGCCGTATATAGTATAGTGGCTGTGCTTGGTACTGCAGCTCAGTCCCATTCACCTGAATAGGACTAAACTACACAAGAGCCATGTAACTGATGGATGTGATATCACAGGCCTAGAAAGAGGCAGCGATGACAGGAGCCGAACCCCCACCGATCAGATACTAATCACCCATCATAAAGGTAGGTCATTTTAGTATTTAAAATCATGAAACCCCCCGTAAACCGGCCACACATTGACTCACAGGGTAACTTCTTGTAGGTGGCAATATAGATAGACTTCCTCCTTTTAGGGGAGAGCCAATTTGCACACATTTCCCAGGGAGCTTTGCCTGTAAGGGTAGGTTCACACAGTTTTTTGGAGAAGGTTTTTGAAGATGATTTTCCTTCATGTCTTCCAGGCAAAGCCAGAAGTGGATCGAGCAGGTAGGTGAAGTATAAGTCCATCTTTTATACTTCGAAATCCACTTCTGACTTTGGATGAAGAACTCACAGGAAAATTGGTTTCAAAACAGACCAAAAAAAAAAAAAAAAAAAAGTGTGAACCTACCCTTAGACTTTCTCCTTCCTTCCAAGTGCTCTTCAGCTCAAGATATTTTAGACGTTTTGAAGTCACCAAGTCTCACTGCATTTTATCAATTTCACTGGTGTACGGGAACCTTACCTGACAGGGAAATCCACCAGGTCATTTATTTTGTCTCTCCAGATAAATGTGCGGAAGGAGAAACGTTTCAGCTGGATGATCAGGATGTTCGGCAGTCTCCACAGCATCAGCTGTTTGGAAGCTTCTCTGTGTTGGTTACACTTGGGGCAGTACCTGGAGGGAATGAAAGAAAACCCTGGTGAAATACTGTACATGGAGGGGGACGATCATGAGGATAAGGATGAGGATAAGGATGAGGATGAGGATAAGGATGATCATGAGGATGAGGATGATCATGAGGATGAGGATGATCATGAGGATGAGGATGATCATGAGGATAAGGATGATCATGAGGATAAGGATGATCATGAGGATAAGGATGATCATGAGGATAAGGGATTGAGGATAAGGATGATGGATAAGGATGATCATGAGGATAAGGATGATCATTGAGGATAAGGATGATCATGAGGATAAGGATGATCATGAGGATAAGGATGATCATGAGGGATAAAGGATGATCATGAGGATAAGGATGATCATGAGGATAAGGATGATCATGAGGATAAGGATGATCATGAGGATAAGGATGATCATGAGGATAAGGATGATCATGAGGATAAGGATGATCATGAGGATAAGGATGATCATGAGGATAAGGATGATCATGAGGATAAGGATGATCATGAGGATAAGGATGATCATGAGGATAAGGATGATCATGAGGATAAGGATGATCATGAGGATAAGAGGATAAGGATGATCATGAGGATAAGGATGAGGATGAGGATGGATCATGAGGATAAGGATGATCATGAGGATAAGGATGATCAGGATGAGGATGAGGATAAGGATGAGATGAGGATAAGGATGAGGATAAGGATGAGGATGAGGATGAGGATGAAGGATAGGACAGGATGATAGATAGGATGAGGATGATAAGGATGAGGATGCATGATAAGGATGAGGATGATGATAAGATGATGATGATAAGGATAAGGATGATGATAGGATAAGGATGATGATAAGGATAAGGATGATGATAAGGATAAGGATGATGATAAGGATAAGGATGATGATAAGGATAAGGATGATGATAAGGATGATCATGAGGATAAGGATGATCATGAGGATAAGGATGATCATGAGGATAAGGATGATCATGAGGATAAGGATGATCATGATTAAGTGACTGGCTGCAGTTTTCCAGCACAGGTATGTGGCTAGGGTGTAGATGCGCTGGGAAAACTTAGGAGAGAATGTAGTGCTAAACCAGCAATGCTTCTCCTACATTCTCAGGATCAGTGGGGTTCAGTAGTTGTAGCACCATGATCATAAAGTGATGGCAAATCTTGGATTTCGGCAACAGCTGGACAAGATCCATTGCTGCAGATCTTTGCATTGCACTCACCACGCTTCTTCTGGAGCCAGGACCTCAGGCTTGGTAAAGAGATTGAGACACTGCTCCAGGGTGAACAGGCCGACTCTAGCAGCTTCGCTCGCAGACCCCGGGTCTTCTTCGCATTCCAGCTCTTTTGACTCTACCAACACAAACTCCTTCATTCTCTCATTGTTCTTCCAGACCAGGGCAAGCGAGTATTCATCCGACAGGTCCAGCACCGTATCCCCTGCACCAGACGAGACACGCAATGAACACGGGGAAACAATGCAACAAAATACTTGGCGTTTATTGACTCTTTTTCCAAGGCTTTGTTCACACTAAGTTAATGTCACTCAGGATTTCAGAACCCCTTTTTTTTTTTTTTTTTGCATTACAAATAAAACAAACCTTTATCTTCCAGCTTCACCTCTCTACCGTTGGAATCAATCAGGATGATATTAAACAGGGAAGCATGGGAACTTAAGGACTCCACAGACTGCTGGTATCCTGGGACGGCAGCTAAAAATGAGGAAAATAAAAACAAAATCATCACATTGGTATTGACTGCATAGCAATCAACAGCATAACAATGGGGGCATATCATTAGGATATGCCCCCATTGTCTTATAGCACCTAGAATCGAGAACAGAGTGGGGAGTGCTGCGCCTGGAGGACCCTGGATTTCCCGGGGTCCGGCCACCACCAGATGCAGCTCCCATACAAATGAATGGGAGCGCACCGCGTATGCGCAGCCACCGCTCCTATTCATTTCTATGGAGCCAACGGAAATAGCCGAGCCAGCGCTCGGCTATTTTCGGCAGCCCCATAGAAATGAATGGAGGGCAGCTGCGCAGTGCGCCCTCCTCAACTTTCCTGCCTCCGTTCACGATATAGGAGCAGGTCCCAGCGGTAGGACCCACACCTAGCAGACAGTGGGGGTATATCCTAGCGATATGCGCCCATTGTCTATGATGAGACAAACCCTTTAAAGGTGTTGAGCCTGGAACTCGCACCTATCTCAAGAACAGGGCCCCCAATAAAGATGGGACCTGCACCTCTCTAACACTGGTGGCATATTCTAGCAATACACTACCAATGTCTGAGGTGAGACAATCCCTTTTAAAACACAGCAATTTCTTAATTTTTTTTTAATGCTGCATAGCAACCCACTGACACCTTGCAACATATGGGGTGCATTATCTGTGACCCCTTTTCTACATCCTTTAACAAATACAGAAAACATACCTTCAGGTTTGACCGATTTTTCGACCGACGTCTCTTTTTCGCCCCCGGAATCAAACTCTCTTAAGGCGTCTGAAGATTGTTCAGAGAAACCAGAGTCCGTGCTGACCATCGAGTGCCGGTCCACACAGGTCTTTCCCTGTACGTTGGAGTCGCCCAGCTCCGGCTGTAGTGAGTGACCCGGAGAGGGTCCGAGGGCTGGTTGTGCAGAATGAGAGTCTCTGACATCATCGAAAGCTTCTTCTAAAAAGGTGCCACTGGGCTGGGACAGGACGTCCGGCTTCTCTGGGCTTAGTGGTTGTGGGGGCTGCTCTGGGGAAGTTCTTCCAGGTACAAAGGGAGGCTGGAAAACATTTACTGAATACCTAGGGGGAAGAAACAAATGTCGTCATAAATTTACCTATTATAGAAAGATATTCACTTCTTACTAATAATCAGGTAACATATGAGGGGCTCCTCTAGGACCTCACTGCAGTCCTACAGCTTCATTGCTCTTCAAAGAAACGTTTCCTCTTAGAACAGATACCTATGTGACTCCTGGCTGAGCCTAAGGTACGCACATTAAAGGGTTATTCCCATCTTAGACAATGGGGGCATATCGCTAGGATATGCCCCCATTGTCTTATAGGTGCAGGTCCCACCGCTGGGACCCGCACCTATAATCGAGAACGGAGTGGGGAAATGAACGGAGGGCACACTGCGCATGGGCAACCGCCCTCCATTCATTTATATGGGGCCGGCGAAAATAGCAGAGCACTGGGTCGGCTATTTCCGTCGGCTACATAGAAACGAATGGGAGCGGTGGCTGCGCATGTGCGGTGCACTCCTATTTATTTGTATGGAGCAGTGGGAAACCCGTGGTCCACCAGGCGCAGTGCTCCCCGCTCTGTTCTCGATTATAGGTGCGGGTACCAGCTGTGGGACCCGCACCTATAAGACAATGGGGGCATATTTCCGTTGGCTACATAGAAACGAACGGGAGCTGTGGCCGCGCATGCGCGGTGCGCTCACATTCATTTCTATGAGAGTAGCGGGGGAGCTGCACCTGGTGGTGGCTGAACTCCAGGAAACCCGGGGTCCTCCAGCCGCTGCGCTCCCCGCTCCGTTCTCCATATAGGTGGGACCTGCACCTATCAGACAATGGGGGCATATCCTAGCGATATGCCCCCCCATTGTCTAAGATGGGAATACCCCTTTAAGGTATGCAACAGAAGATGTGACTAGACAGCCCTGGGGGGACTTCATCAGGGCCAGGACTGTTACAATTTTCCAGCGAGTCCTCCAAGGGACAGACTGTGATGCTTCAGGGGTTAAATGGCTGGGACTAAAGTTCAATACAGGAGATATTGCTGGCAATCCCAGTCATACCCCCCTGCTGCTAAATACCCTCAACCATATAAATGTGCACCTTGTCACTGAAGAGGTCACTGGTCGGGGTACATGTGCAGAGTTTCTCCAAGGTCATGCTCCAAGTTAAGCCAATCAAATAGCAATGCTCAAAAATATTAAAAGTCCCTTTGATTTTACCAAAAGCTTAACTTGGGAGACAGAGAAAAACGCTGCGATAAGCCGACTAGGAATCGTGCTATGCTGTCAGCACTTGTCCATGAGAAGCTCTCCTCTAAAGGAATGGTTATGACCTCAACCCATTTACATGCCGCCGCAGGCTGGAGTATTGTTGGGTAGGATTATGAAGAATCCCACAATCTCTTTGATGTCACACTTACCTTGCGTAACCCTCCAACAACTGTGCAAGGCGCGAGTATGTCAACCGTGACTCTGGGACGCTAATAAAGAAGGGATATCCGATATTTTCGGGTCGGCAGGATAACTTGTGCTCAGGCCAGTGCGTTTTCTGGCAAACCCTGAGGAGGAAAAGGAGCTGAAGTGACCGACAGAAAAAAGGTATCATGCCAAAACTATCCAGGAGGTCAGAGACGCGTCACTGGAAGATCTCACAACCCAATGCAAAAGGTAAAAACGTGACAAGTTTGGAGTTGTGGCGCTCCAGTGACGTCCGCTGTTTTAATGATCACATACCAAATGGCAGGCGACTGGTGTATTTTACTCACTGGTTGCAATATCCAGCCCGATAGCATCGGGTGCAGCGCTTCAGTTTCTCCTCTTCAGAAAGCTGTTTTTTCTGACACGCTGAACATTTGGTAACTGGGATGCTTGGTACTTGGGGACGCTGTAGAGAGTGGAACAGATAACATGGGTAGTTTATTGAGAAAATACATAGGGATGTATGTTTTTCACATGCATGGTCACAGCCCACTGAAAGTCATGGAAATAGCCAAGTGAATGCGCATAACTGTTTCCAGACCTTTTAGTGAGGTATGTGGCTATGCGTGTGCAGCCATTTCATGATGGCTGAGGACCAGGCACATTCATGGCATATCCCACCACTAGACCATATCCTTTTGTGATGTGGTTTCCACTATAAACACTGGTCCAGGATTTTACTATTCATGGTCCTCAGGACAGGCCATCAACATCTGATCGGCGGGGGGACTAACACACCACACTCTCACAGATCCGCTGTATCAGAGTAGCTCCGGAAGTTGGTGCAGAGTTGCGGTTACCAGCTCCATCCACTACACAACAGACGGAGCCATGCAGTCCTAGCACCGGCTTCCTGCGCCGCAGATACTCCGAAACAGCCGATCGGTAGGGGTGTGAGGGATAGGACTGCCGCCGACCTGATATTGAAGGCCCATCAACATTAAAATTCTGGAATACCCTTTAACACGGGTGAAGGTTAAAGTGCAGAAGATCTGCATCAATTTGTGTGTTTCCGAAAAAAAAAAAAAAAAAAACACACATAAAAGATCCGCAAATACAAATGACCTTGCGGAATTCTACATTCACACAGCGGGTCAAACTGTGTATGGAAAAAAAAAAAAGAAGCAAAGTGTACATAAGATTTTTTTAATCTCATTCACTTGGCTGGGCCTTTATTACGCTGCATTTTGTCTGGGGAAAAAACCCTGCATTATCTACATAGTGTGCAGGTACTTGATGAAGCAGGACCAGAATGCTTGCTGCGAAAACCCTTAAAGAAGAACTCCCGACAAAAATTTTATTCCATGTCCTGCTAGAAATGTACATGATGTAATCTGTAGTGAATGTCATTTTCTTACCAGTGTCTGAATTTTTGACTTATATCATCCTGAAGTTTCTTATCTGTGTCATGTGACCAGCAATTAGACCCACCAACTCACACAGACTTATGTGTGGACAGGAAGTCTAATTCTCTATGTATTCCTATGAGACTGAAAGTGAGGCTCCCATAGGAATGAATAGAGAAGTTACTGGCTTCTGTCCTGGGTCAGTTGGAGGTCAGGGAGTTGGTCACATGACCCAGCTACAATAAGAAGAGAGGTTTTTACTCACAGAAACTGTCATTTTCTTATCAGTGACATTCACTACAGATAATATCATGCTTTCTAACAGGGCAGAGAATAAAATTTTTTGCGGAAGTTCTTCTTTAAGAGGATCACCATCATTTAATCCGTTACCGTGTGGCCACAGGTGCTTTTGAAAAACACACTGGGAGAGATTTATCAAAACTGGTGTTATGGAAGATGGGCTTAGTTGCCGATATCAACCAATCATATTCCACGTTTCATCTTTTAGAGCGCCTTTGGAAAATGAAAAGTGGACTCTGGTTGGTTGCTGTGGGTAGCTAAGTTTTCCTGGCTTTTTGGCAGTTTGCCAGTTTTGATAAATTCCACCCCCCGAAGGCAATAACCTACATAAAGGGCCCTTGTTCTTGGGTTAAACCTGAATCAGCACCGATTACCTGCTGGACTTGTAGCACAACCACACGTTCCTTAGTGAGTTCAGGAGACAAAATCTCAAAGCAAAATAGCTGATCGGAGGGGGAGACGGAATCCACAGAACAGGAGGGGGTAAACATGCGGTTGAAGCGGTTCTTCACCACCTATAAGAAAACACAAGAGTATGTAAAGACGCTGAAATACTCTACTGCCAGAGCTTCACAAGATTTACAAAGTGCCATGGATGGTGTGTAAGGCCGCATTCTGTATGGGAGACCACCAGGCACCGCTCCCATTCATTTCTATGGAGCTGACGGAAACAGCCGAGCCAGGGCTCGACTATTTTCGGTGGTCCCGTAGAAATGAATGGAGGGTGGCTGCGCATGCACAGTGCGCAACATATAGCAGACAGTTTAAATACATATTGGCATATGTTTAATGGGCTTGTGCCACGGGATAGGGGGATAAGCATCTGAGCAGTGGGGTGACCCACTGTTGGAATCCACACCATTCACAAGAACAAAGGTGTTTTATACCCCACCCTAGAGTAGCAGTCGAGCATGTGTGCAGCCACTTCAATTATCTCTATGCCAGAGATAGCAGAGCTCTGCACTCCACTTCTCATCAGCACAGGAACCCTCTTCTAGGGACAGGTTGGTATCCCAGCAGTCACACCCTCACATGATCAGACACACATTACCTATCCTGTAGATAGTGGATCAGTTTAAATCTTGTCACAAATTATTGTAGGGATCAGGTTATGGCGGACAGATTAGTGTTTCAGAGGTTAATAGCCAAGAACGGAATCAGATCCCATCAGGACCAAACAGCAAAAAGTTTCAATTGTATAATGGGAAAAATTCCGTACTCTGACCTGGGATTTGGTTCTGTCCTCCGCACTACATGGAGTTGGATTCTGATTAAAAGTCCCTACAATGAATACTAATTTAAAGGGACCGTCACTTCAAATAGGATTTATCATGTAGACAGTTAACACAAGCCTGTTACTAATGTATTGTGATTCTCCATATTGCCTCCTTTGCTGTCTGGATTCATTTTTACATCACATTATACACTGCTCATTTCTAGGGCTTACAGCCACTGGGACAGGAGCTGCTGCACATGTGTGCCGTTGTTCACTCCCATGATCCCGGCCACCAAGAGTATGGAGATTTCTCCTATAATGCGCAAGCACGACCACCGCTGACGGATTGCAGGGTGGTCTGTAACCATGGAAACGAGCAGAGTATAATGTGATTGAAAAATGAATCCAGCCAGCAAAGGAGGCAATAAGGAAAATCACAATACATTAGTAAAGTGCCTTGTATTGGAATTTATCATGTAGAGAAAGTTATTTGCTGAAGTGAGGCAATTCCTTTATGATGCAGCCTGTGCGCAGCCATTAATGACACAAGTAATGGACCCCAGCCATGCTATATGTAATGAAAGCAATCGATACCTCTGCTAGCTTCAGATTTTCAGTTTTCACTCTGACACTCTGAGAAATGGACTCGAGGACGTCTGCAGCACTGGAGTTTTCCTTACTGATACTGACCAAGAACTAGAAGAGGAGAGATTATATTTTAGTGAACCGAACAAATACATAATGTCTCTGTGTATGTATGTATATAAATTGTGCTTACAAATCACCAACGCATTCTGCAACACTGACACGGACAGCTCTGAGGAGACTCACCTTTACAGGCTTCTTATGTGGCTCTCTTGCAAAATAATAGACAGTGAGAACCTTCTGCTTCTGTGGTAAGGGAACCGGTAAATACAGGAACGGATCAAATGTAATAGAAACCTGCAAAACAGGAAGTTAAGGAAATGAGGGGATAACAGACCAGAGGAAGGCCAGCTGGGGGATCGGTAGAACGCACCATGGACCGATGTATAGTGTATAAGCAATCGTATCAATGACAAGCCTGGTACACCGGTAAATATAAAGTCACTTCTCTGGACTCCGTATAATGTGTCCGCATCCTATCCAAATAATTGTCCGCAATTGTGGAAAAGGATGCGGACACATTATACGGACGTGTGAATGAGGCCTAATAGAGGAGGTGCTGCCATAACATATATTTGACCTATTAGGGATAGGAGTGGAGCCATCTTCATAAAATAATCCCTTTAACTCAATCCCAATTTAATCCCATTCATTTCAATGGGTCCTGAAAAAATACGGACAGTACACCGTGTGCTGTCCGCATCCGTGTGTCCGTATAAAGAAATCCTCCTGTCCTACTTTTCTCCCGAATTGCGGTCCGTGGCTCAATACAAGTCTATGGATCCGCAAAAAAATGCGGAAGACATGCGGAAAGGCATCTGCATGTCATCCGTATTTGCGGATTCCGTTCCAGGAGGTGAGAAAAAAAAAAAAAAGAAAAAAGGTACAGATGTTATTCATGACATATGGATACATCCTTTCCGTTTTTTACCGAAAAACGGAACGGATATCCTGGAAAAACTGAGTTTTTTGCGGAACAACGGATCCGCAAAAAACTGACTGTTTTCCAGGATGTGCACAAATACGGACGTGTGAATGAGGCCTTAGAAGGTGTGGAATCTGTTAGATGAGGGCTCTGATGGCTCAGTCTGTAGCCCCGCTCTCTCTGCTCCCCAAATAAACTTAAATCAACAGCAATGTTGGCTTTATGAGCGTTCAAGAGAGAGGGGCTTTTACACTTTCCGGGATTTTACTACTGATGAGCTATCCTCAGGATAGCTCATCAGTATCTGATCGGTGGGGGTCTGACACCCGGGACCCCCGCCAATCAGCTGTTTGAGAAGGTACCGGTGCTCCCGTGAGTGCTGCAGCCTTCTCTCATCTTTTCCTAGGCCAGTGACGTCATCGGTCATGTGACCTAGGAGCGGCTCAGCCCTATTCAAGTGAATGGGGCTGAGCGCAATACCAAGCACAACCACTATACAATGTACGGCGCTGTGCTTGGCGAGTGTGGAGAAGGTAGCGGCGCTCACGGGAGCACTGGTACCTTCTCAGACAGTTGATTGGCGGGGGTCCCAGGTGTCGGACCCCCACCGATCAGATACTGATGATCTATCCTGAGGACTAAGTGGCCTGCAATGGATGAGAAAAAAAAAAAAAAAAAAAAAAAAAAAAAAAAAAAGGAAAAAAAAACTAGTTGCAAATATGTTTTTTTAAGCTCAAAACACAGTCAATGCAATAAAAAAAAAAAAATATGAACCCACAAGGTGTGGAAAGCCTTTAAATACCTTCATGGTGATCATACATGTCAGGATCAGACAGCATGGCCACACAGTCAGTCTAGTCCTGCTCCAGCTGATAATTGATAGTGTTTGAAAACTAAAGCCCCGATGAGAGATCGCATTTCTGGGCAGAGAAACTATAATCCAGGCCATTTGCAGAGAGCTATTACAACTCACCACTGAGATATGAAAACTTGGACTCTCACCAACACAAGTAGATGTAAGGTCCAATCAGTCCAACACCAGCGTAAGACTTACAGCAATAACCTCCCTCCAATCATTATTAAAATATTGAGTCTAGGAGAGGTCACTTTCTACCTGCAGGGTCAGTATTATGGAGAAGCGTATCCAAACGTGCGTCACAAACACATAGTGAATCCTTAAAGGGGTATTCCCATCTAACAAATGTAGTTTGTATAGTTAGATATAGCCATACCAGTATTATTACTAATAGAATGTATTTATATAAAATGTACCGTTTAGAAGATTTCCCTATTTGTATATCCATTGTCCCACACACATCAGTCAGGCCGTTGCCCCTGGTTACGGCCACTGCAGCCATGTAGTAGTGGTGGTCGGCTTGCTCCTTTTCAAACCCGCTCTGAGGTAACTGCTGTATTGTGAACGCACATTACATGAGCATGTGGAGACACATCTTAGGGCGCTTTCACATCTGCGTTTTGGACTGGTAGAGTTCAATGGGCATAACGCAGACTTTTTAAACGGATCCTGCTCCATAGAGATGAATTGATCTTGGAACAGGATCCATTTCTCTGTGTTTTGAAAGCGCAGACAAAAATGCTACAACCCTAAGATGTGTCTCCTCATGCTCATGTAATGTGCGTTCACAATACAGCAGTTACCTCAGAGCGGGTTTGAAAAGGAGCAAGCCGACCACCACTACTACATGGCTGCAGTGGCCGTAACCAGGGGCAACGGCCTGACTGATGTGTGTGGGACAATGGATATACAAATAGGGAAATCTTCTAAACGGTACATTTTATATAAATACATTCTATTAGTAATAATACTGGTATGGCTATATCTAACTATATAAACTACATCTGTGAGATGGGAATACCCCTTTAACCCTTTATTTGCAGAGTATGATAATCAATATGGGCTGCGGCACTCATTTGATGTTGGGAAGTAACAGGAACAGTTTTACTTTCTATTTCTGTGCGTCCGCAAAAACGGGGAGGGGATTTCTACACTTATTCCAACACCACCTTAAAGGGTTATTCCCATCTTAGACAACGGGGGAATATCACTAGGATATGCCCCCATTGTCTTATAGGTGCAGGTCCCACCACTGGGATCCACACCTATATCGAGAACGGAGCGTGGAGAGCTGCACCTGGAGGACCCCAAGCACAGCTCCCCGCTGCGCTCATAGTAATGAATCGGAGCGCACCGCGCATGCTCGGCCACCGCGCTCCCGTTCATTTCTATGGAGCCGACAGAAATAGCCGAGCCAGTGCTCAGCTATTGTCGCCGGCCCCATAGAAATGAATGGAGGGCGGCTGCGCATACGCAGTGCTCCCTCCTTCACTATGGGGGCTCCGTTCTCGTCACCGCTGGGACTTGCACCCATAAGACAATGGGGGCATATCCTAGCGATATGTCCCCATTGTCCAAAATGAGAATAACTTTAAATGGGTTTTTCTGGATTTTAACATTGATGATCTGTCCTCAGGATCGGAGAGGTTCCGACACCTGGCACCCCCACCGATCAGCTGGTTGAATAGAAAGCCGCTTTCTGTGCCAGCGCTGCCTTCCCTCCATTGTTTACCCGCTCGCCGTCGACATTGCAGCGCTGAGCAGTGTAATTACAAACCATCCCATTGTAATTACAAACTTCTATGGGACGGCTCTGTAGTACACTCTTGAATAGGAGGGAGCCATCCCATAGAAGTGAATGGAACGGCTTTGTGTAATTACACTGCTGCGATGTCGAGGCCAGGTAAACAATGAAGGGAAGGCTGTGCTCGTACTGAAAGCGGCCGTCTATTCAACCAGCTGATCGCGGGGGTGTCGGGGGTCTGACCCCCACAGATCCTGAGGATAGATCAATTAATATTAAAATCCAGGAAAACCCCTTTAAGGTGGTGTAGGGGAGCAATAAGTGTAGAAATCCTGGGACACTACATAGGGATGGACAGCCTTCATGGCATCTGAGGTTGTCTCAAAGTGTCACAAGTCATGCAAGAAGCAAGAGCACTCAACAACGTATGTTCAAGCAGCTTAAACCCTCACCTACCTACATCTGTCAGCAGTTTTAGTAAGTCAGAACTGCTGACAGACTCCCTTTAGCCACTGTAAAAATTACAGGTCATGTAATGTAAGTTTTTGGTGCAGTTTTTCATGAAATCTTCTGAGACGAAGACAGGAGTGGATTCAAAGTGAAGGAGAAATATAAAAGGACATATTCTTTTCCATCCTTTAGCTCATAAAAGCACATGAAAAACTGCAATGGCTTTTTTAGAAAAACCTGTGTGCGACATCACCCTAATACAGACTAATCCTATGGACTCTATAGGAGACGTACCTTAGCACAGACTGGACAAACCAACTTTGACTTGTATTGGCCCTGGAACAAATCCACCACAAAGGAGTCATTCCTCATCTTGTGGCGCAACCACGCTTCATCGGCAACTTCCTGTAAGAGGAGGACAAGAAAATAATACAGATGTTGAATGGCTTCTCCAGCCCAAGGGAGAGTAATGTACTTTCTATCGGCTACTTTGATGCAAACATCTACAGACAATTCTCAGGGACGTTTATTTTTAATGCTGGTAATTATCCTTCAGTCCGATGGAGTCTTATCAAAATGATCAATTGATGAAGTAAAACTGGAAAAAAGCATCTGCAGCACAAATACTTGAAGCTTATTATATGGCAGGTAAATAATGGTAGCCTCCACGTACCTCATCTGGCCTTCCGTCCGAATCCACGGTCTCCGTGTATGGCTTATTCTGAATCCGGTTCAGATCTTCGTGGAGTCCGTCCAGCAGGAAAGCCATGAACTCCTGGGCATCATGCTGAGCATAACCAGTGAACTGGCTGGCTTTGCTGGCAACAATTGCCTGAAAAAAAAAAAACAAAACGCAGATGTATATTATACACCATTTTGAAAATTGAAATTCTCTCTCTCGCTCTCTCCAAAAACCGCACTTGTCCAAGGGCCGTGTCCGTTTTTGCATTTCATCCTCAATAAAGAAGTCTGAACTGCAATACCAAATATGGCCTAAGGACAAATGTGGCGCTGTTTTATGGGGGTGAAAAAGCAGATGTGCACTTACGCTTATGTTGGGATATTTTAATTTGAACTAGGAGGAGTTTACACTAAGGGGGTCATTTATTAATCTGAAATACACCTAAATTATCTGCGACTTGGGCCCTCTCACACCAGGTCTAAAATCGTAGGCATGGCGTGGGAAGGGAAGGGCTGGGCAGGCCCGTCTCAGTCATGATTTTCTACGCCTGTTTTAGGTCTAAATGTAAGACAGTAAGGGAGCCGTCTTAGATTTAGTACTGGCGCTGGATGCGCTGATGTTATGGAGAGGCTGCCGCCTCTTTATAACTTCAGTGGATCTACCGCCAGCTTTTGGCCTTTATTAAGACCGGCGTCTAAAACTCCAGTCTTCATAAACGTGCCCCTTAGTGGGGCCTTTGACTGATCCATTCACTTCAATGAGGCAAACGTAGTCCAAATAATCAATATGGCAATAGCACCGCAGTCTAGGCTACTCTGGACAGCAAATAAAAGCAGGTCCAATAGAGTCCAAACACGAATCCTTTGGACTCTGTTTGTCTTAATGACGTGAATGGATCCATTGCAGTATACATCTGAACACCGTTTTCAAATATATAACCCCTGACAGAAAACCCATGTGTTCCTAACACATTCAGGAACTCTAAAATCTTAAAAGGGACATCTAGCCATATGCCATCTGGAACACTGATGACGTATCACTAGGATATGCCATCAATGTTAGACCTCTGAGACCTGCTCCTATCTCCAGTAAAGGGATGATGTAGCACTAGGACAGGGATCAGCAACCCTCGGCACTCCAGCTGTTGTGAAACTACAATTCCCAGCATGCTCCATTCATTTCTATGGGAGTTCTTAGAAGAGCAGAGCAAGTATGCATGCTGGGAGTTGTAGTTTCACAACAGCTGGAGTGCTGGAGGTTGTCTACCCCTGCGCTAGGATATACCATTATTTAACCTGTGGGGTCCAACCTCTGAGACACCCATGGATGGAGAGAATGAAGGGGGTTGCAGCTTTGGTGTCCACAAAGTCCCAGCCACCCCCTGTGCAGGGAATTGTGTTACAGGTCTATTTAGTGAACGTGGCCAGCTGCAATTGCCTGCAGAGCCGAGTGGCTGAGAGCATCGCTGTATAGAAAATCAGAAGAGGACAGTAAATCAGCACTGCATCCTCATCAAACATAGGACTGGTGGGCGTCCCTGACGTCAGACCCCCATCAATCATCAAGTGACGGTATATCCTAGTGACGTGCAATCACTTTACAAGATGAAAACTTCCCTTTAGAAGTTGTTCTTGGTTATTTCTCACCTTGAGTTTCGACGGCTGGAAGGCGTGATGAGTTCCTTTCCAAAGAGCCCTCAACAAGACAGCAAAACTAACGGCGAGACGTCCGCCGGTCCCCAAAGGGTTGTTGCAATTGATCTCAGACTCAAAAGACTGATCTTTTAAGAAACGGAAATGAGAAAAGGTTAAAACGAAAATAACATGGGCACAGCGGACGTCAGCAGAAAGCCATCAGTGCAACTAGAGAAGATGGCGTTTATAGCCGACCAGCCACTAACCCTGGAAGTAATCTCTCAGCTCCCGCGTGTTGGACAAGGACTGGATGACGCTGTTCATGAAGCAGGTGTTTCCCAGGTTGACCAGACCGGTGAAGCCCGGCAGACATACTCTCTTCTCCTCTTCCTCCTGGGCACTGTCGCTGCTCATTGCACTGTGCGTCATCGGGGGCACCATGCAAGTCGGCTTAGGCTAAAACGAAGAAATGAAAAGAAAGAAAATAAGGAGCGGGGAGATGTATCTTGGAATCTCTATAAAGCTACTTTCACACTTGCGTTGTGTTTTTCCGGTATTGAAATCCGGCAGAGGATCTCAATACCAGAAAAAACGGTTCTGTTTTGTCCCCATGCTTTCTGAAAGGAAAGAGATCCGTTCAGGACGTCTTCAGTTCCGGCAGCTTTTAGCTTTGTGACCGGACACAAAACCACATCAAGCTGTAATTTTGTATTGGGTCAAAAAAAACGGAAAAAAACGGATCCGGCACTGAAACTAATGTAAGTCAATGGTCACCCATTGACTTTCAATGTATTCGGTGCCTGATCCGTTTTTTTTTTTTTTTTCAGTTTTGATTTCACACAACCGCATCCTAACGGAACGGATGCATCCTGATGTGCAAAATCAAAACTCATCCGTTTAACTCCAGTATTGAGACCCTCAGTACCGGAAATTAACAACGCAAGTGTGAAAGTAGCCTAAAGGGCTCATTCAGACGACCCTAGTGTTTTGGCGGATCTGCACATAGCCGGCACGATCATAGAAAATGCCTATTCTTGTCCGCAATTGCGGGGCCATGTAACGGAACCACGGATGCGGACAGCACATGGCACGCTGTCTGCATCTTTTACAGCCCCATTGAAACGAATGGGTCCGCACCCATTCCGCAAAACTGAGGAACGCGTCCAGACCTGTTCATACGGCCTTGTGAATGGACCCTTAGTCCCATTAAGGGAGAATGCAGCTGCAGTACAAATGCTTCACCCCTGCCCTTTCCGGAATAAATGGGGCCCCACTGGTTAAACCCCCTTCCATCAGTTATATCCAATCCTGTGGATACAATATAGCTTTGCACGATAGCACCACCCCTCAGACTGGATTTTCAAATGTCTGTCTTAACCTGATGTTCATTAGAGTAAAATGAACCAAATTTATTAAGAATCGCACAGTATTGGGCCGCCGCATAGAAGAAAGTAAAATCCACACTTTCCACAAACAGGTGTAGATTCGTGCTACCTTATGTCTTTAGGGATGGTAAATCTGAACAGCTAGAAGAGTACACTGACGAGTGATGAGCAGTGTAATGTCACCTCTAATAATACATAATATAGGATGGAAACCATAGATACCCACCGAAGCCAAGAGTTGCTCTGGTTTTACAGGGACGTGATCAGCCGCTGCCCTGGAGGACACTTTATCCAGACTCACGTCCTCCGCTCGCGGCTTCTCCTTTTCCACGGCTCTGGGTTCTTCTTTGCTGGACAGCGAGTGCTGGTTACTGCCGGGCTGAGCTTTGTCGAGGGGAGCAGGACTTGCAGGCATCGCGACTTTTGCACCACCCACTGCACCTTAAAAAGGGGGAAAGTAGGGCTTTGTTTAGCAGCTAATAAGTGCCAGCATAAAAAAAAAGCACTAGACTACATTGTATCCCCACCACAACGATAGCCAGTCACATTGATACAGTGCTCGGTTCCAGTATTTCCATATATAAAACCTGTCAAAAGTTGCCAAGACTGCGACAGAAAGCCTATGAGTCCTGCTTGCCCCACCAATAGAGAAAGCCTGTGAGTCCTGCTTCCTCCACCAACTCATAGAGAAAGCCTGAGAGTCCTGCTTCCCCCACCAACTCATAGAGAAAGCCTGTGAGTCCTGCTTCCTCCACTAACGCATAGAGAAAGCCTGTGAGTCCTGCTTCCTCCACCAACTCATAGAGAAAGCCTGTGAGTCCTGCTTCCTCCACCCACTCATAGAGAAAGCCTGTGAGTCCTGCTTCCTCCACCCACTCATAGAGAAAGCCTGTGAGTCCTGCTTCCTCCACCCACTCATAGAGAAAGCCTGTGAGTCCTGCTTCCCCCACCAACTCATAGAGAAAGCCTGTGAGTCCTGCTTCCTCCACCCACTCAGAGAAAGCCTGTGAGTCCTGCTTTCCCCACCAACTCAGAGAAAGCCTGTGAGTCCTGCTTCCTCCACTAACTCATAGAGAAAGCCTGTGAGTCCTGCTTCCTCCACTAACGCATAGAGAAAGCCTGTGAGTCCTGCTTCCTCCACCAACGCATAGAGAAAGCCTGTGAGTCCTGCTTCCTCCACTAACGCATAGAGAAAGCCTGTGAGTCCTGCTCCCCCCGCCCACTCAGAGAAAGCCTGTGAGTCCTGCTTCCTCCACCAACTCATAGGGAAAGCCTGAGAGTCCTGCTTCCACTGTGCACACAGAGAAACCCTGTGAAAATAAGTATACAAGTTCTCTTCTCCTAATGCATACACTGTGATAAAGCCTGCCAAATACTGCCAAAACAACTATGGCCAGCTGCCCCAAAATACTCGTAGGTCACCATAACGGATAAGTATGGTCTTCTAGTGCCACTGACACTTCCACCCTGTCAATGTGCAGAAGATGAAAGGTGAAGAGCCTAAGAAGCGGAGCAGGAGGCATTAGTCAATTAGGAACACAAAAAGGAAGAATTCAGGGTACAGACCTTGTGCGGCGGGCGCCTCCAGACCACCCCACCTCTGACACTGCTTCTTCTGGAGAGAGATATCAATACGGACCCCTGTGAAGTTGTATTTGCACAAATCTGGCTCGATAAGGTTCCTACAGAGAAGGCCCAGGGATAAAATGTGAACTGAGGAAAATGTGCGACAAATTAGACGAAATATCAGAGTGTGACGATTTCTTACCTGAGCTTCACTTGCCACCTGAACACAGTATCGGGGCCACAACCAGGATGGAGCCGAAGAAAGTTTAGGTCTCTAGAGATGGGGGAAGAAAGGTAGTAAGAATTCTCAACTTCGCTATGGATACACTACGTTTGGCGTATCCACCAGAAGTGGAGACAGTGGGTGACGTATGGCTATAGAGGGACATATGTCAGAGGCTTCTGTCTGAGGTAGGTGTCTGGAATTCGTCTCAATGTATACCTCAGACAACAGGCTCGCAGTGTGCACAGAGCCTAAGGTCCCACAGTCTTTCAGCCACATTGGTTATTAGGTACAATCCCAGTTCTTACCTTGTCTGAAAGATCAGCGTGAAATCCTGCTCCCGAAACAGAACCCGGGACGTCTGCCTGCAGATCTCCTTCACATACACGTGTACGACCACCACGTCGTTACCCTTCTCATAGTGGTCATTCTTCACAAAGGTAAGATTCACATAAGGCTCGACATCTACAAGGCAGGGAAACAGAGGAAATATTCTAAAAATAATTTCTCATCAAAAGCCTAAATATTAATATTACACATCTATAGAAATGTTCCAAATGTCCTCTCTGTAAACTGTATCTGTATAAACATCACATTCTGACAAACCTATAGAGATAAGCGGCGCCACATGGACACTGCTCACCTCGTCCTGCAAACCGTGTTACTAATCACTTTTGCAGGTAATTCTTCATCCTAGGTCAACCGTTGATAGACTATGTAGGTGATATCATTACAGGCAGGATTGGAACGACAGATAAGCAGATAACTACAGTAAAGTGATCTGTACAGACCAAGAAGTGGCGCCTATTAGGCTTAGTGGTCAGTGCGAAAACTGCAGGATGTTATGGGTTTTTGTTTAAAGGGGTTATCCCATGAATAATGTAAAAAGCGAAAATCGGACATCATATAATACATGACAATCTCTTTCATGTCCATGCGCTCCCTATCACCGCTCAGGAGGCGTGTCTCAGCTCTGCCTATCACCGCTCAGGAGGCGTGTCTCAGCTCTGCCTATCACCGCTCAGGAGGCGTGTCTCAGCTCTGCCTATCACCGCTCAGGAGGCGTGTCTCAGCTCTGCCTATCACCGCTCAGGAGGCGTGTCTCAGCTCTGCCTATCACCGCTCAGGAGGCGTGTCTCAGCTCTGCCTATCACCGCTCAGGAGGCGTGTCTCAGCTCTGCCTATCACCGCTCAGGAGGCGTGTCTCAGCTCTGCCTATCACCGCTCAGGAGGCGTGTCTCAGCTCTGCCTATCACCGCTCAGGAGGCGTGTCTCAGCTCTGCCTATCACCGCTCAGGAGGCGTGTCTCAGCTCTGCCTATCACCGCTCAGGAGGCGTGTCTCAGCTCTGCCTATCACCGCTCAGGAGGCGTGTCTCAGCTCTGCCTATCACCGCTCAGGAGGCGTGTCTCAGCTCTGCCTATCACCGCTCAGGCAGAGCATGGACACGCCCCCCTGAGCTGTGATAGGCAGAGCTGAGACACGCCCCCCTATCACAGCTCAGGAGGCAGTTAAAAGTTGAAACTGAGCATGTGCGGCCTTCTGCGTGAGCAGGTCAAATAAATTACAAATTAAAGAGGACCTCTCACCACTCCTGACATGCCTGTTTTAATCGCTTCATGCATTCCCCATGTAATAACAATTCTGGAACATCTATTCTTATGTCTGTATGTTGTGCCATTCCTTTATTATTTGCACTAGAAGTTATGAATGAATTGCTATTTGTCTTCAGTAAAGGTATAGAGGGGAGGTAACCAGTTGGGGGTGTGTCCCTGCACAGTCTGAACATGGCAGCACTGATTGGCTAGAGTCAGTCTGTGCAGGTACACACCCCCAACTGGTTACCTCCCCTCTGTTCCTTTACTGAAGGCAAATAGCAATTCATTCATAACTTCTAGTGCAAATAATAAAGGAATGGCACAACATACAGACATAATAATAGATGTTCCAGAATTGTTAGTACGTGGGGAATGCATGAAGATATTAAAACCAGGGCTGTGGAGTCGGTCACCATTTTGGTGGAGTCGGAATAAAATGGACCGACTCCTAAAATATAGAATGAATTAGTACATTTAGTTCAGTGCTGAATATATTTTTATAAGAATTTGTGAAAATGATGAAATGTCCTATAAATGTCTGTTCTATTCCTGATCTCAGGATTTCGGCTTTTAGTTGAGATGACTGTGTACTGCCCTTTATGTCCAGTGCATGTTCTCTCTGGATGCTTTATGTTTCCTCTGAGCTCATGTTTGGAGAGGTTACCCGCTCTCATGGCTTCTATCTGCTGATGTAAAACACCTAGGGCCCTTATGTATGAAAACTGTCTAGGTGTAGAAGTTTCTTTGTTGCCCATAGCAACCAATCAGAGCTCCCCTTTCATTTCATATAGTGCTCTGGAGAAATGAAAGGGGAGCTCTGATTGGTTGCTATGGGCAAAAAAAGTCTTAGACCTGGACAGTTTTCATACATCAGGCCCAGAGGCGTAGCTACTGGGGGGATGGGGGGCAGGGAAGGTGATGCTCCGGGCCCAATACCTCTGGGGGGGCCCAGCAGGGATGGCCTTAGTACAATCAGGCGAATACAAGTGAGCGCTTACATTATGGAGTCTGATGGGGGCACATTAAGCCGATCTGAGGTCTGATGGGGGCACATTCAGCCGATCTGAGGTCTGATGGGGGCACATTAAGCCGATCTGAGGTCTGATGGGGGCACATTCTGCTGATCTGAGGTCTGATGGGGGCACAATACGCCGATCTGAGGTCTGATGGGGGCACATTCTGCTGATCTGAGGTCTGATGGGGGCACATTCTGCTGATCTGAGGTCTGATGGGGGCACATTCTGCTGATCTGAGGTCTGATGGGGGCACAATACGCTGATCTGAGGTCTGATGGGGGCACATTCTGCTGATCTGAGGTCTGATGGGGGAACATTCTGCTGATCTGAGGTCTGATGGGGGCACATTCTGCTGATCTGAGGTCTGATGGGGGCATATTCTGCTGATCTGAGATCTAATGGGGGCACAATACGCTGATCTGAGGTCTGATGGGGCAAGGGACTGTTAGTTTAGTGATGTAAAAGCTGGGGACAGGTTTCCTTTAACATAGGAGTCCCCTTTTTTACTCCTATTAATCCTATATTTTACTGCCTTATGTGGTAGAGTATTTAGAGTAGGGTATGTAGAAAGTCTATTGTACTGTACTTAACAGCATAGATGATCTAGCAGTTTATATAGTCATCTTGCTAATACAGTATTATAACCACAACTAGTAGTATGTGCCTGTGAAGTTGGAAACGTGTGTTTGGGAAGCCAATAAGTGGGGGGCCCACTCAAGTATGTTTCGCCCCCCCCTGTGCTGAACCTCTAGCTACGCCTCTGATCAGGCCCTTAGTGAGCTGTACCCAGAGAAGCCTGATAGATTACAAACTGTTTTTGTCATGACTTATCTGTACTATTGATTTTATGCAAATTTGTTTAAAGTTATCACTTAAACCTGCTCCATGTATGAGGGAGTCGGAGTCGGGGTGAGGGGAAATTGAGGAGTCGGAGCTTTGGCTTACCGACTCCACAGCCCTGATTAAAACAGGCCTGTCAGGAGTGGTGAAAGGTCCTCTTTAAGTGGCACTATACAGATACATTTTATTGAATAATTCAGTAGATATAAAAAAAAAGTTTTAGTGGCATGCAATTAGAAAAGTATTCATATGCAGGTGCTGGTTTGAAAACTGTAGAATATTTTTTGTGGGAAAACCCCTTTAAGTATAGATAGTGACATAGAAAATTAAACACGGAAACTTCTTTAAAATATCTTAAAAATAAAAAAAATGTGATTAAAAAAATAGGTTATTGTTGATGACACATTCCCTTCAAATATATAAGCACCGTGCAGAGTCCCTTTAAATATGACTTTCAGGACACTACTACATGGCACAGCAGAGTCGGCGCTCGTACATTACAGCTATGCACTTTGCTTCGGTTACCTGCACAGTAGAGCGAGATACTGTTGTTCGAGAGACCAGACATGATATCCAGAACACCAGAGCCGGTAACCGTCAGACCCGGCTACTAGAAGACGCGCAGATCAAAAGAATAAACAGCTGAAGGTATTGGGGAAGGGGCAGAATCCTCCCGCCGTCTCCAAGAAGACTACGCAGCTGGTAATCTAATCTAGAAGGAGGAGGAGGACTGCTGGGGGCTGGGATAACGTAACCTTTCCTCACCAGCCAGGACTGAGGTATGAAGTGTGTCACCACTGGAGACAGAGCGGCCGGCGCTACAGAGCAGCGTCCACGTCAGGTCCAGCCACAGGTGGTCGTAACCTGAACGTTTATCAATTGCCATTTAAAGGGGATGTCTAATCAGAGACGACCCCTGTGAATGAGCAACTACCTGGGTGATCAGCTGCTGAACATGCCAGGTCCGTGTCCAGCTCCAGGGCCCTGCTGGGGCCTTATGTTCAGGCTCAGAGGGGTGCACAGAACCTCCAACCCTATGATGCTCATATGTCCTAATGGGCATATGGTACAACCCCTCTATGGGGGTTATCCAGGAATAGGTCATCATTATGATCATATTGGCGGGGGTCCAAGACATGGCACCCTCACCAATCAGCTGTTACCAGGAGCTGCCACGCTCAACTAGCATCTCTCCAAGTACAGCGCCATACATAGTACAGTGGCTGTTCTTAGTATTGCAGCTCAACCACCATTTACTTCTATGCAACTCGGCCATGTGACCGATGTACGCCGACATCACATGGCCCTAGGATGAGGGCGCGGCACCGGTCTCTAACAGCTGATCGGAAGGGGTCCCGGGTGTCGGACCCCCGATGATCTGATGTTGATGACCTATCCAGAGAATAGGTAATCAACATTAACGCATGCATACTTGGGTCTTTAATGTGGACAACCCACAGTCATTGAAGTCTATGGGTCTGTGAAAACCACTGACACAACAAGGATGACATCCGTGTTCTGACACAGAGGTGTGAAGGAGGCCCTAGGGTGCCCACACACCTTTAATAGATATTGGTCGAATGCCTGCGCAGGTTAGAGCTAATCCTCCTAACCCCTCCACACATGCATGCTCGCTTCAGCCAAGAGTGCATGTGCTCTCAATAGAGAGAGAGGATTAAAGGGGTTGTCCAAGTTATTTTTTGGCCTTTGTATGTTTCTAACTAGGCAAACGTAATGTTTTTTTCAATGCACTCACTGTAACTTCAGTAACCCCTTTCTCAGATTTCACTGAGGGTCACATGACCTGTGATGTCAGCTTCTCTCCCTGCTCTGCTGATGTTTCGTGCACAAGCCTCAGAGATCAGATAAGAGTCTGTACAAGCCGTCAGTGTGCTGGGCACGCCCCCTGCACTGAAGGCTGCTGCTCTCTCCATGGATTCTCTCAGATAAGATTTTAACCCCTTCAGCCAGCACAGACTGGGGCTGAAGGCAGTGAGGAGACAAATGCTGGGCGCAGGAGCTGACAAGCTGGAGGTCTGCAGAGCACTGCACATGAAAAGGTAGGGGGAAGTTCCTGTCTGCATCAACAGTGTCATTGTACAGCTGGGACTTGTAGTCCTAAACATACAACATGCTGCTGAGTATCCCAGCAGGCAGACATGTCACTCAGGGCAGCACTTGTATTCACTCCCTTTGCAGAGCAAGGGGGGGGGGGAGGGGCAGAGATTGTTATTACTGCAGGTAAACAAAGAGCCGGAAATGAGGAAATATTGATTTTTTTTTTTTTTTGCCTACAACTTGCTTATACTTAACTTATATATTGCTGCCCATCAGATTTACACTGCTATATATTTTTTTTCATAACTCGGACAACCCCTTTAAGATGCTGCCGAATGGATTATGTATCTTGAGAACAAACGATCAGAAGTGTTGAAATCCAACATGTCTGGTCAGTCTTTCCTGCTGATATCTGCCATCAGGGAAGACTGAGGAGGCCCCAAAATACATTAGCTGGTCGGCCAGTCCTGCCAAAATCAAAAAGGTACGCCTGACTCTGCTCAACCAATCCTGATCAAAAGAGGGACACAGAGGACACGCTCCAATGTGCATTAGGCTACGTTCACATCTCCATAAAGAGATCCGGCTGCCTGATCTGCTGCAAATCATTGCAGTCAATGGAGATCCAGTAGACCGCTCCGTGCCAGAACAGCCTGCTGGATCTCCTATTGGAATGTGAACGAAGCCTTACACAGAGGGCGCGCTGCAATGCGCATTACACAGAGGGCGCGCTGCAATGCGCATTACACAGAGGGCGCGCTGCAATGCGCATTACACAGAGGGCGCGCTGCAATGCGCATTACACAGAGGGCGCGCTGCAATGCGCATTACACAGAGGGCGCGCTGCAATGCGCATTACACAGAGGGCGCGCTCCAATGCGCATTACACAGAGGGCGCGCTCCAATGCGCATTACACAGAGGGCGCGCTCCAATGCGCATTACACAGAGGGCGCGCTCCAATGCGCATTACACAGAGGGCGCGCTCCAATGCGCACTGACATGGAGCGCTGACTTTATGCAAATGCTGCAAACTAATTAGTTCAGAGCGGCCACTGCAGAAGAAATGTGGTATTACATGGCGACCATTGATAGCTAATCGGGCAATCACCTTCGGATGCGTCTTCTAGACAGTCATCTGGAGAAGAGGTTTGTTTGCCGGCCATGACGACTTCACCATGTGATGAACCGGCGGCGGCTCTTGTTCCATCCGTATTTGACAGCTCCTCCGGGGTATCTGCAGCTCGCTCCGATGACGGTTGGGACATCTCTTTAGACGGCACCAGCAGATCCAAAGTCAAATCACGGGCCAGGCCGGGTGACTGATTACATGCGGGCTGTACGGATGACGTGGCGGACTGGTGTGACGCCCCCTGATTGGGAAGAGGATTCTTCTCTGTGACAGCAGTAACAACCTGGAAGAAGAAGAAAAATGGTCAATACATACTGTAATTCTAGAAAACACTGTAAAATGTCAGGGACAGAAGCAGGATTGCAGCAATCAGTGCTATCTTCTAACTAAGAATGTAGGGGGGGAGCAGTGCTGCAGCAATCAATGCTGACATTAAGTGCTGCCCTGGAATGGCTGAGGCATGTCCTGCTCTCAGGCGATTGTAATAATGAAGCAGAGAGCTGACAGCTCCCCGCTTTAGCATTCCTCTCAGCTGCCGGCGCTCCCCAGCAGGATGCAGTCAGACATCACACTGCTGGTCTGTATAGGGGGAGCGGTACAGCCTGTGCTCCTCATCCTCCTCCTACACAGCTGTGCGATGCATCGTCATCTGAGCTGTGATCATTGGAGAAACCAGGTGAGTATTTACTTTTTTTTTTTTTAACTTCCTGTGAAGGGGGGGGGGGACATATTTGATCATAACTACTGTGAGGGACACATCTGGCATTACTACAGTGAAGGAGGCACAGTGTGGGCATAAAAGGGGAATAATTACTATGTGGGGGCATTAAGGGACTGGGTGTGTATAGTTATGCTTTGGGAGGAGTTAGAGGTGTGGTCGAGAATGGAAAAAATTCCCACAGTGCGCTATGTGCACCGCACATCATCTCTCTTTGTGATTTTCAAAAGTTGGGGGTATGGGCAAGTGTACTATATTTCCGTATACCTACGGTCAGCACCAACTGCTGCAGCCCCTCCTCTGTCTTCCAAGAGCTATCCTGGGAAGATAGAGAGGACACGGTGCTGCAGCGATTATTGGATGGACGCATAGAAAAATGTTGCATTAATAATTGCAAGATATGAACAAAATTTGTAGGGGGGAGGACAAAAAGGGCACGTGCTCTTCATTCTGGTTGTCAGGGGGGCAACAAGGCACTTTGCCTGGGCCACAGAGTTTAGATGCAGGGTGAGGACAATGTTATAATCACACTGGACAGAGTGGACTCTGCAGACGTGTCATCATTATACTATCAGCAGGTTGTTGGTGGCCTGTAAAGAGTCAAGCTGCACTTCACCACCGTCATCTGAAGAACTGTGCACGAAGGTTACAGGGGTATCCATAGGACATTCCATAAACACTAGATTGCAGGTCCCAACTCTAGGACCTGTTCCTACATAGAGATGTAACTCAGGATCAGTACAGGATAAGTAATGTAATGTATTTAAACAGTGAGTGCACCAGCAGAATAGTGAGTGCAGCTCTGGAGTATAATACAGGATGTAACTCAGGATCAGTACAGGATAAGCAATGTATGTACACAGTGACTGCACCAGCAGAATAGTGAGTGCAGCTCTGGAGTATAATACAGGATATAACTCAGGATCAGTACGGGATAAGTAATGTATGTACACAGTGACTGCACCAGCAGAATAGTGAGTGCAGCTCTGGAGTATAATACAGGATATAACTCAGGATCAGTACGGGATAAGTAATGTATGTACACAGTGACTGCACCAGCAGAATAGTGAGTGCAGCTCTGGAGTATAATACAGGATATAACTCAGGATCAGTACAGGATAAGTAATGTATGTACACAGTGACTGCACCAGCAGAATAGTGAGTGCAGCTCTGGAGTATAATACAGGATGTAACTCAGGATCAGTACAGGATAAGTAATGTATGTACACAGTGATTCCACTAGCAGAATAGTGAGTGCAGCTCTGGAGTATAATACAGGATGTAACTCAGGATCAGTACAGGATAAGTAATGTAATGTACACAGTGACTGCACCAGCAGAATAGTGAGTGCAGCTCTGGAGTATAATAGAGGACTACAAAATTTCACGCTGGTCCTCGGGGCTGGTATTCAGCACACTCATACGGGCAGTTGCTCAGCCACAACCATTGCTCCTCATGTAATATCAGCACGGACTATTCTTAGAACCTGCTCTACTCTACATTCGGTAACCTGACCCAGGACACGGCCTACAGAGGTACAATTTTAGAAATGGACAGTCATCCTCCAGTACACGCCATTAATTCAATCTTCAGTAATGCACAATGCCTTCCTAGTTCTTAAAGGGGTTATCCCTCTATAAGCATTTGATTGCTCTGGGTCCCACCACCGGCAACCCCCAAATCACCAGAATAGGGGCCTTAAGTGCGTCATTTGAATTAAAAAAAAAATAAATAAAACACGGCTGCTTACTTAGTGGAACAGCACCACACCTGTACACAGGACGTTCCTGGTACTGCAGTCAATGGGCCAGGGCAGCAACACTACTTACTGCCTGTTTCTGGAAACAGCCATGCTTTTTCTAATCAAGCTGCACCTCACCGCCTTCATCTGGTGAAATGTGTATCCAAAGGATTTTGCATAAATATCTGATAGTTTTCACCGAAGCTCTGGTGGTCGCTGCAGACTCCCAGCAGCTTTCCAAGGACAGCGCCGTACACAGTGCAGTGGTTGTGCTTGGTACTGCAGCTCAGCTTCATTCACTTCTATAGGGCTGAACTGCAACCAGGCCATGTGACCAATGTACGGTGATGTCATGTGGCCTAGGAGCGCCAGCATCTTCTAACGGCAGGGGTCACGGGTTTCAGACCCCTGCTGATCTGATATTGATGACCTATCCAGAGGATAAGTCATCAATATCTATTCCCATATAACCTCTAAGTATTTGTGTGTGGAAATTGACCTGCTCTTTGGCTCTTAAAAGCCGCAGCATGTCAATGGTTTATGCGATACCTTATTTAGAGAGGTTCCCCCCCCCATTAGACTTCAATGGGCTCGTTAGACAGAAAATTTGTATCAAAAGCTGAATAAAAACTGCACAAAAAAGCCCAGAAACAGCAATAAATTGCAATTTATGTGCTGTTTTTCTATGCATTTTTGGTTTAGAGCCCATGCACAGTGTGTACAGGTAACCGGACCAATTATGAGGTTTGTTTGTTGAAGCGCCGAAGGTGTAGAAGATGTTGTTCTACTCAAGGGAGGTGGAAACAGGCTGGGGTGAGAAGTGTGTGTAGACGCCTGAACTGTCTGTTTAAAGAAGAACTCCCGCAAAAAATGTTATTCCATGTCCTGCTAGAAATGTACCTGATGTAATCTGTAGTGAATGTCCTTTTCTTACCAGTGTCTGTATTTTTTACTTATATAATCCTGAAGTTTCTTATCTGTGTCATGTGACCAGGAATCAGACCCACCAACTCACACAGAGACTTATGTGTGGACATGAAGTCTAATTCTCTATGTATTCCTATGGGAGCCTCACTTTCAGTCTCATAGGAATGAATAGAACAGTGACTGGCTTCCTGTCCTGGGTCAGTTGGAGGTCAGGGAGTTGGTCACATGACCCAGCTACAATAAGAAGAGAGGGGATAGCTCACAATTACAGTCTCTGATGAGAAGATTACATTCACTACAGATTACATCATGCAGCTTTCTAACAGGTCAGAGAATAAAAATTTTTTGCGGGAGTTCTTCTTTAAGTAACTTCTTGCATTCCTGATGCGACAGCAATTCATAAGCAACTATTGTTATGACTTTATGCTGTTCCTCTCTTATACCTACTAGAAGTCAATGAATGAGTTGCCATTAGTCTCTAATAAAGATCAGGCTGGGCGTTTGGCCTCATTCACATTTCAATGTCCATTTCACGTCAGTGAAAAAAACCCGTCTGTTTCATCCGAAGCGTCCGTTTTTTTTACCCTCCATATGTCATCTGTATTCCACGGACGCTGCTCAGCTAAAATTAATTTCCAAAGCATCTCCTATAAGTGGTCAGCGGCAAACAGCATCCGTGTTGAGTCTGTTTTTTCACAGACCCATGGACTTTAATGCAGTGAAGAACAGGTAAGTACTTACCTGCCAGACCCCAGTTCCAATGGCCAGACTATTTATCTGGCTGCAACAGCGACATCATGTTGACAATACATGACTGCTGCAGCCAATCACTGGCCTCAGCAGTTCACCTGAAACCGCCAGTGATTGGCTGCAGAGGTCATGTGTTTGTTGTGACGTCACTGCTGCCGCTGAGTGAACAGAGCACGGCCGGGAAAACCGGAGAGGTGGTGCGGGATCTGTCAGGTACTTGATTCGAGGGGTTGTCCGGTTTCAGCCTGACATCAGACAACCCCTTTAAATGAAGAGATGAGGGTTATTACAGCATCTATACTGTATATACAGAACCCATACCATAGAGAAGCAATGACATTACACAGTCTCACCTTTTCTCCTATGACGTCCGGTGCCTCCGCTCTGGGACTCGCAGGTTTCGGTGTCCCCAGGGAATCCTTGACTCGGTTATTATCGGTGGATTTGATTTTCCCTTTAGCGCTCACGCACTTCGCGCCGTCCTCAGAGTTGGCTGCCGTTTTCTGGCTCCTTGGACTGGCATCTCGCGTAGACGTGGCCTTATGGGGCGAGCCTTTCCTCACCTGTGTCCCGCCCTGAGCAGACTTCTTTATGAGGGGACTCCTGGGACTTGGTTCTGCCGCTTCCTGTCCCCGTTTGACATTTTTAAGCTCGGGTTTAATCTTTCTGATTTCTTGGTTCCCGTTGGATTGAGCTTGATGGACGTCAGACGCAGGTAATTTCAGAGGGGCTTTTGGCTTTCCGTTCTCTCTCACTGTGACGGGCTTTGCCGGTTCTTTCCCTACGTCTTTCTTCTTTTTCTGCTCAGGAAGGAGCAAGAGAAATTATTAATTCGTTTCAGATGTCTCAACATCATTAGCAGTGTGTATACTGTATGAGGTTCAGGGCACATCACCAAAAAAATACAAAAAATTAATTGGATTAAAGGGGTTTTCGAAGGAATTAAAGGGCATCTGTCAGCAGTTTTGTCCCTATGACACTGGCTGACCTGTTACATGTGCACTTGGCAGCTGAAGACATCTGTGCTGGTCCCATGTTCATATGTGTCCGCATTGCTGAGAAAAATGATGTTTTAATATATGCAAATGAACCTCTAGGAGCAACGGGGCGTTACCATTACACCTAGAGGCTCTGCTCTCTCTGCAACTGCCGCACCCTCTGCACTTTGATTGACAGGACCAGGCAATGTAAATGCGATCCCACCTGGTCCTGTCAATCAAAGGGCAGAGGGCGTGGCAGTTGCTCAGAGAGCGGAGCCTCTAGGTGTAATGGTAACGCCCCCGTTGCTCTTAGAGATTCATTTGCATATAATAAAACATCATTTTTCTCAGCAATGCGGACACATATGAACATGGGACCAACACAGATGTCTTCAGCTGCCAAGTGCACATGTAACAGGTCAGCCAGTGTCATAGGGACAAAACTGCTGACAGATGCCCTTTAAACACTGATCTATCCTCAGGTGAAGTCATTAAAAGGACATCACTATTTAAGATCTGGGCAACCCCTTTAAAGTGTTGTGACATTTACAAGTCATTAAAGGGATGGCCTCAGGACGTAGCAATGTCCACAGGTAAGGTTTTCACCTTTGTGGCTCCTGCTGATGGCTAACACAAAGTGTTATTGGTGCTAAGAAAGTGCCATGCCTATTCAGCCGTCTGGAAGGGGTTGTTCCATCTGGTTAAATAGTTGCAGGTCCCACCTTGGTGACCCGCACCTACCTTTACGGCCCTTTGCAGACGAGCGTGAGTCCGTATCGCAGCTCCTGACCTGAACTCCCGGCACTGACGGGGTCACATAGAATTATACTGATTTATGATGCTATGTAACCCTTACAGTTCTGGAATGTTTAACACTAACAGCATTGCGTCACTGTCATCTAATACATTCCAGAACTGTAAGGGTTACATAGCACCATAAATCAGTATAATTCTATGTGACCCCTGTCAGTGCCGGGAGTTCAGGCCGGGAGCTGCACTGCAGACATGGTGTGCGACACATGCTCGCCTGCAAGGGACCTAAAACAAGCCCCCTGAAAATGAATACAGAGCACACCGTGCATGCGTGGCCACTGCTCCATTCATTTCTATGGGACTGCCCGAGATAGCCGAGCCAGTGCCACAGAAATTAATGGAGGGCGGCCGTACATGGAGGCCACGCATTTCGGGGGTCCTGTCCTGGAAATAGGTGTGGGTCCCAGAGGTCTTAGATGAGAACTGCCCAAAGGAGATTATTAGTCAGACCCCCTAGAATTCAGACATATCTGGAGAAGACGCCACGACGCTTACCTGGAGGCTCGGCCATTTATTCATTGGAATTTTCTTCTGTAAAATCAGTTGCAGGAAGTTGCCTTTTTCCTTATATTGAATTTTACTGCAAGAGCCTTCGATTTCTTCGTGGAAACAGCAGTTCCACTGATTGCCCTCTACAGAAAGTAAAATACGGATGTAAAGTTATAATGAGACGACACGGAGGAGGAAAAAAGCTTGTAACGCCGGGAGGGTTTCATCTACTTTCCTCTGCTGGAAGCTGCAGTAACAACGTCATAAAAAATTAAAGTAAAAATAATTAAAAAAAAAAAAAACGCAATAATATTCCAGCGCCAGCGGCTGTAACACCCAACAAGTGATATCTCCTGTGCTGCGGATACCTGGGAAGTTGATCACGCAGTCCGTATCAGTGAACTCCGCCTTCAGCTCGTCCACGTTCACAGCTCCCGGCCCGGGGTTCAGTTTTACAATCACTTCTTCGGAATTCTGCTTCCAGTCGATCATCATGTCTGAAATCAGAAAAACAGCTGCAAAACCTGCCCGTGTATACCAGAGTAAGGGCTCATACACGCGACCGTTGGATGCTTTGAGGCCCGCAAAATACGGATACCGGCCGCGTGCATTCCGCATTTTCAAGAACGGAACGGCCGGCCCCTAACAGAACAGTCCTGTCCTTATAATGTAATGAGGACAATAGTAGGACATGTTCTATTTCTTTGCAGAACAGCCATGCGGACATATGGACATGGAATTAACAGAGTAATTTCTGTTTTTTGCAGCCTCCATTGATGTGAATGGTCAGCAGATGGGCCACAAAAAAAAAAAAAAAAAGGGTATGGACACAGTAAAAAAATAAATATGTTCATGTGCATGAGGCCTAAAGCGACACAATCTGCCTATGTATGCATGAGATTTTTACTGTGAAATCCCCAAAATTAGAGCAACAGGGAACAGTGCACCCAAAAAACACACCCTGCCTGAAACACCGCACAACTACGTGAAATCTATTAAAATACGCCTGTAACCCATTATTCAGTTGTTTGCTCTAAATATAGGTACAGACAGTACTGCCTCCCTGTCTCTCCTGTAAATGATGTAGGTACAGATAGTACTGCCTCCCTGTCTCTCCTGTAAATGATGTAGGTACAGATAGTACTGCCTCCCTGTCTCTCTCTCTGTAAATGATGTAGGTACAGATAGTACTGCCTCCCTGTCTCTCTCTGTAAATGATGTAGGTACAGATAGTACTGCCTCCCCGTCTCTCCCTGTAAATGATGTAGGTACAGATAGTACTGCCTCCCCGTCTCTCCCTGTAAATGATGTAGGTACAGATAGTACTGCCTCCCTATATAAATGTTGTAGAGACAGATAGTACTGCCTCCCTGTCTCTCCCTGTAAATGATGTAGGTACAGATAGTACTGCCTCCCCGTCTCTCCCTGTAAATGATGTAGGTACAGATAGTACTGCCTCCCTGTCTCTCCCTGTAAATGATGTAGGTACAGATAGTACTGCCTCCCTGTCTCTCCCTGTAAATGATGTAGGTACAGATAGCACTGCCTCCCCGTCTCGCTCTGTAAATGATGTAGGTACAGATAGTACTGCCTCCCCGTCTCTCCCTGTAAATGATGTAGGTACAGATAGTACTGCCTCCCCGTCTCTCTCTGTAAATGATGTAGGTACAGATAGTACTGCCTCCCTGTCTCTCCCTGTAAATGATGTAGGTACAGATAGTACTGCCTCCCTGTCTCTCTCTGTAAAAGATTTAGGTACAGATAGTACTGCCTCCCTGTCTCTCTCTGTAAATGATGTAGGTACAGACAGTACTGCCTCCCTGTCTCTCTGTAAATGATGTAGGTACAGATAGTACTGCCTCCCTGTCTCTCTGTAAAAGATTTAGGTACAGATAGTACTGCCTCCCTGTCTCTCTCTAAATGATGTAGGTACAGATAGTACTGCCTCCCTGTCTCTCTGTAAATGATGTAGGTACAGATAGCACTGCCTCCCTGTCTCTCCTGTAAATGATGTAGGTACAGATAGTACTGCCTCCCTGTAAATGATGTAGGTACAGATAGTACTGCCTCCCTGTCTCTCTCTGTAAATGATGTAGGTACAGATAGCACTGCCTCCCCGTCTCTCCCTGTAAATGATGTAGGTACAGATAGTACTGCCTCCCTGTCTCTCCCTGTAAATGATGTAGGTACAGATAGTACTGCCTCCCTGTCTCTCCCTGTAAATGATGTAGGTACAGATAGCACTGCCTCCCCGTCTCGCTCTGTAAATGATGTAGGTACAGATAGTACTGCCTCCCCGTCTCTCCCTGTAAATGATGTAGGTACAGATAGTACTGCCTCCCTGTCTCTCTCTGTAAATGATGTAGGTATAGATAGTACTGCCTCCCTGTCTCTCTCTATAAATGATGTAGGTACAGATAGTACTGCAACCCTGTCTCTCTCTGTAAATGATGTAGGTACAGATAGTACTGCCTCCCCGTCTCTCTCTGTCAATGATTTCTGTATAGATAGTACTGCCTCCCTGTCTCTCTCTGTAAATGATGTAGGTACAGATAGTACTGCCTCCCCGTCTCTCTCTGTCAATGATTTCTGTATAGATAGTACTGCCTCCCTGTCTCTCTCTGTAAATGATGTAGGTACAGATAGTACTGCCCCCGTCTCTCTCTGTCAATGATTTCTGTATAGATAGTACTGCCTCCCTGTCTCATGCTGCAAGTCACGCTGTAGCCTCAATTTATACAAAGCAATGAAAGTCGATAACTTTACATATTTTCACACCGAGTAACTACTTTAGGACCACTTTTTACAGCAGCCAAATTACCAGTTATATTTTAGGCCCCCGTCTGTAAGAGGAAAAACAGATATTTGACCCTTTACTTGGCTCATGCAAAAATGGGGCAATAAATACAACGTGAACACAAAGTTCAGGTAAGGCTGGGGCCCCACATCGGCAATGTCTCACCTGTGAATCGTTCTGGAATCGTGGCATTACTGCATCTAACCTCACAGATTTCCCTACGAGGGGAAAATCACAGACAAAATGTCAGAGTACTCGCAACTTCTCACCCCACAGGAGAACACTGATACTGCAGTAATGCAGCGATTTTACGGTGACTGGCGGGAGCCGTCCAGTTTCTTGGTGTCAGTTTATGCGCTGCGCTATGGAGACTCTGGTGAGAACAAGATCCTCTCCTTAGAGACGGCCTCATGACGTGCTCGTATGTAGAGGAGCCTTGCTACCATGGCAGCGCCAGCTTCCAAAGATGCCAGGCCCTACACATCAGCAGAAAAAATTACTGCTCACAAGTGCAATCTTCTGCAGAATGTCGGTGGAGCCATGCTGCAGTTCACACTGGACTTTAGTGAACCCCATGGTTTCTACAGTTCTGCTGTACATCCTGCACGATATGAGGCATACCGATACAGCGCACCATCCCTGCCTCTCCTCCATGACGCCCCCAGGGTATAATACAGGATGTAACTCAGGATCAGTACAGGATAAGTAATGTATGTACACAGTGACTGCACCAGCAGAATAGTGAATGCAGCTCTGGAGTATAATACAGGATGTAACTCAGGATCAGTACAGGATAAGTAATGTATGTACACAGTGACTGCACCAGCAGAATAGTGAGTGCAGCTCTGGAGTATAATACAGGATGTAACTCAGGATCAGTACAGGATAAGTAATGTAATGTATATACACGGTGACTGCACCAGCAGAATAGTGAGTGCAGCTCTGGAGTATAATACAGGATGGAACTCGGGATCAGTACAGGATAAGTGATGTATGTACACAGTGACTGCACCAGCAGAATAGTGAGTGCAGCTCTGGAGTATAATACAGGATGTAACTCAGGATCAGTACAGGATAAGTAATGTAATGTATGTACACAGTGACTGCCCCAGGCAGAAATAGTGAGTGCAGCTCTGGAGTATAATACAGGATGTAACTCAGGATCAGTACAGGATAAGTAATGTATGTGCACAGTGACTCCATCAGCAGAATAGTGAGTGCAGCTCTGGAGTATAATACAGGATGTAACTCTGGATCAGTACAGGATAAGTAATGTATGTACACAGTGACTGCACCAGCAGAATAGTGAGTGCAGCTCTGGAGTATAATACAGGATGTAACTCTGGATCAGTACAGGATAAGTAATGTATGTACACAGTGACTGCACCAGCAGAATAGTGAGTGCAGCTCTGGAGTATAATACAGGATGTAACTCAGGATAAGTAATGTATGTACACAGTAAGCAGTGCCTACTTGTAATACTAATATCATCCAAGAGCTTTGTGCTGAAGTATTACCACGTCACTCCCAGGAACTTCCTTATTATAATTATCAGGAAGATCTACGGTAAATTATTCATTACATTTTACATTGGCTCCACCTGCTTAAAGTAAATGCAAACAATTGGGAACGTGCGGTGAAGGGGGAGGTAATGAAGCGAGATCCACAGGGCGTTGCTGCAGGTAATTCACGGGCTAATCGGACGTGCCGCCATCTGTTATCGTGATTATCACAAGGCAATGATATCAAGGTAAGACGCTGAGCTCACAGGGCCGTAATCCCTGACGCTGATAGGAAGCAGACCTGTCCTGTGGGAACGTTTCTACTAAGGTATGAAAAAGTTACTGAACCATGTGCACACTGGTTGGACTACTCCCTGTAAAGCAGCAGGGGCAATGAATGGTCAGCAATGTACCCTCTCGGTGATACACCCTGAAAGGTGGGCAATCTGTTAATAAGGGTACAGTCCCATGTAGCAACCTTCTCTTGTTGATTAGTTTGGCACTGCCAGTAGCATACCACCCCATTAAAGGGGTATTCTCATTTTAGACAATGGGGGCATATCGCTAGGATATGCCCCCATTGTCTTATAGGTGCGGGTCCCACCGCTGGGACCCGCACCTATCTCCAGAACGGAGCGGGGAGCGCTGCGCCTGGAGGACCCCAGGTTTCCGGGGGTCCGGCCACCACCAGGCGCAGCTCCCCGCGCCGCTCATAGAAATGAATGGGAGCCGGGCCGTGCATGCGCGGTGCGCTCCCATTCATTTCTATGGAGCCGACGGAAGTAGCCGAGCCAGCACTCGGCTATTTTCGGCGGCCCCATAGAAATGAATGGAGTGCGGCTGCGCATGCGCAGTGCGCCCTCATTCATTTCGGGGGCTCCGTTCTGGAGATAGGTGCGGGTCCCAGCGGTGGGACCCGCACCTATAAGACAATGGGGGCATATCCTAGCGATATGCCCCCATTGTCTAAAATGAGAATAACCCTTTAACCCCCTAACTGATTTGCCAGAGTGGGAAAAGTAGCTAACTGGAGGGGGGAGGGCTGCTTTAGATGCTGCCTACCTCCTGAATGGTAGCAGCTAGAGACATGCAACTGGTCTTGTTTGAAAGCAGACATTCCAAGCCTTCAGACAATACCAGAAAGACAGCAATATGTTCTGGACAGAGAAAGATATGACCGATAGAAATCGGGATGCTGTGAATGCAGCTGAAAATGAAAGTAAAAACAAGTGTTATCTGCAATTATTCCCGACTTGATTTCTAACAGTGATTTCTCCTCTGTTTCTTGGTCTAGCTGTCATTTTGGTCTTGTATGAAAGCCTGGACTGTCAGCTTTCAGACAAGACCAGTGTTACTAGATGCTACCATTGAGGAGATATCACCATATAAAGCAGCCCTCCCCCCTCCAGTTAGCTACTTTTCACACTGCCCGAGCTGGACTCAGGTGAAACAGTTAGGTGGTTAAAGGGGTTGTTCAAGAAAGATGGGGAAGGGGGGCAAAGAAACTCCCCACACAACTTAGCCAGAAGGGAAGCTTACATACTTGCGCCCTCTCCTCCTGGCCTGCGATACTCCGCAGGGATCTTCATTGTAAATCCAGTTTTACATTGCCTGCAGCCAATCACAGGCTGGGACGGTGACTGGCTCCCCTTACATTATGATGAATGGTCACAAGGGGGATCCGGTCACCACTGGGCCCAGTGACTGACTTCGGCAATGTCAAACTGGATGTTTTCAGCAAGGGAGCCCTGGTCTGGAAGAGAAGGTGCAGCAGATCCAGCATCAGGAGGCAGCTAAGTAAGCTTTACTTTACAGGTCCAGCCGAGCCTCCCCCCCATTATTGGACAACCCCTTTAAAGGGGTCCTCTCACTTCAGTAAGTGACATTTATCATGTAGAGAAAGTTAATACAAGGCACTTACTAATGTATTGTGATTCTCCATATTGCTTCCTTTGCTGGCTGGATTCATGTTTCCATCACATTATACACTGCTCGTTTCCATGGTTACGTCCACCCTGCAATCCATCAGTGGTGGCCGTGCTTGCACAATATAGGAAAAAGCACCGGTCTATGTGCGCTCCCACGGTCACGGCCACCAGAGAGGCTGACGCTTTTTCCTATAGTGTGCAAGGACGACCACCACTGAGGGATTGCAGGGTGGTCATAACCATGGAAACGAGCTGTGTATAATGTGATGGAAAAATGAATCCAGCCAGCAAAGGAAGCAATATGGAGAATCACAATACATTAGTAAGTGCCTTGTATTAACTTCCTCTACATGATAAATGCAACTTACTGAAATGAGACAACCCCTTTAAGGATTGCCCTGGGTACATCAATGCAAAATTAGAAGGGTAGGGACACATACTGCGGGGTCTTCATGCAGAATGAACCAGAGGCCAATGGCCCCAGTGCACGTCCTAACCCCAACACAGATCTCGTGCTCCAGATCGAGCCTGTGGCAGGAGCGTGGCCAGGGAGGTGAAGCGCACATTACAGAGAGACTCATATCCAAATCTGGGCCTCCTGCCTAGCAACTCCCTTGTCCTCCGCCTTGCCCCGAAGTTAGGCATGTGCACCACGGTGAGCAACAAACAGATGCACTGCGGGCGGGGGAGGGGTGACCCTGATCGGCGCTCCTGGATCCCTTGTCAGCAGGCACAGGCCTGAATCCTATCTAATGGAGGCCCCTACACACACACACAAAAAAAAAAACACAATGCAGTGCAAAAAAATCCCCCCAAAACTGCATGAAATGAAAGTTAAAAAGAGGCCACAAAACCAACCTTTCCGTGGCTCACCGCCGGACGCCATCTTGCCTTCTTTGCTTTCCTGGTTGACCCGATCTTTTTGCTTCTTTTTACTGATGGCATCTTCGCTTCCTCGCGTCACCCTCCTCTGCCCCGCGCCCTCGGCAGAATGGGACATCTTCTGCCGCTTGGTGGAAACGAATGGGCCCCCGGGGTCTGTAACGGTGTCTGGGTCAGGGGTTCGACGCTTTCTACCCGGGCCAGCTATCTTGGCGACTCTCTGTGGTTAAACTCTTCGTCAAGGAAGAAACGGTCTGAAATGATAGCGAAAGAGAATAGTAAGAATCTCAATTCAGTCGCTGGGACGTGGACCCAAAGGGCCAATTACCGAGCCCCGTGGGACCACGGTGGGGGGGTTACCCCCTTAGGGTCCTCTATTCATTTCTATGGGGCCATGGAAAATAGCTGAGCGCTGTTTTGGCCATTCCCGTCGGCCCCATAGAAGTGAATGGAAGCGGTGGCCGCGCAAGTGCGGTGCGCTCCCATTCATCTCCATGGGGATTCCGAAAGTAAGTTGTTTTTGGCAGGCCAATAGGAATGATTGCTGGCGACCGGACCCGGCACTTTGCCGGCTTCGTTTTAGAGATAGGTGGAACCCGCACCTATCAGACAATGGTGTGGGTTCCACATGTCTATGGAAGCGATTCTTCCCATAGAAATGAATGGGGCGGTGAGGTGTAATTACACCTACTCACCACTACCCCTGTGTCGGCCAGCATGGAAACAGTGAAGAGGAGGCAGCGCTGATACAGCGCGCGCCTCCTCTTCAAACAGCTGATCGGCGGGGGTGCCGGGTGTCGGATGTGATATTGATGACCTACCCTGAGGATAGGCCATCAATATATATAACTCGGAGAACCCCTTTAATACCAGCATTGCTTACCCACCAATTATAAGCAATGGCGTATCCTAGCAACACGCCATTACTGGAGACAAGTGGCTCTGCAGAGGAGCTGCAAACACAAAACAGTAGCAGACCCCCCCACCCCAATAGTGCTTTTTTTTTTTTTGAGGAGTAATAAAACAAACTGGTTGCAACAGTATACAAAAGTGATATAATACTACAGAAGAGATCCGCGCCCTCCGTGACCCGCCTCCAGTGAGACAGATTCGGCGACTGGTGCACGGAGCCGCTCGTATTAATTTGGCCTCTAATGGTGAGAGGCACAGATGCGGGCTGGAGGATTACTCGGGCGCCATCTGTGCAGTGAAGTAAGGAGGGAGATCTCAGCTGAAAGCCTCGGCCCGCTGTCTGCGCACACAGAGAATTAGATTACAGCAGAATAATAGGCCGACGGCACAATGAAGGCAGCACCCGGCCTGATACTCCGGATTACCGAGGGTGCAGTATAAGTGGTACGAGATGCCGGCTTACAGGAGCAGAACAGTATTTCTGCGGACTACTTCATTCTATAGGTCGGCATGAAGGCGCCATACCGATTCTAGTTTATTTTTTTTTTTTAGGTTTTTGTACTTCTGCACAATTTAAAACGGCATCTGTCAGCAGTTTTGTCCCTATGACACTGGCTGACCTGTTACATGTGCACATGGCAGCTGAAGACATCTGTGTTGTTCCCGTGTCCATACGTGCCCGCATTGCTGAGAAAAATGATGTTTTATTTTATGCAAATGAGCCTCTAGGAGCAACGGGGGCGTTACCATTACACCTAGAGGCTCTGCTCTCTCTGCAACTGCTGCACCCTCTGTAAAAGACGATTAAATGGTCTTAATACAGGATGTAACTCAGCATCAGTACAGGATAAGTAATGTATGTACACAGTGACTGCACCAGCAGAATAGTGAGTGCAGCTCTGGAGTATAATACAGGATGTAACTCAGGATCAGTACAGGATAAGTAATGTATGTACACAGTGACTCCACCAGCAGAATAGTGAGTGCAGCTCTGGAGTATAATACAGGATGTAACTCCGCATCAGTACAGGATAAGTAATGTATGTACACAGTGACTGCACCAGCAGAATAGTGAGTGCAGCTCTGGAGTATAATACAGGATGTAACTCAGGATCAGTACAGGATAAGTAATGTATGTACACAGTGACTGCACGAGCAGAATAGTGAGTGCAGCTCTGGAGTATAATACAGGATGTAACTCAGGATCAGTACAGGATAAGTAATGTATGTACACAGTGACTGCACGAGCAGAATAGTGAGTGCAGCTCTGGAGTATAATACAGGATGTAACTCAGGATCAGTACAGGATAAGTAATGTATGTACACAGTGACTGCACGAGCAGAATAGTGAGTACAGCTCTGGAGTATAATACAGGATGTAACTCAGGATCTCTACAGGATAAGTAATGTATGTACACAGTGACTGCACCAGCAGAATAGTGAGTGCAGCTCTGGAGTATAATATGTTTTGATCATAATTTTCAGCAGTGGAAAAGACTCTGTACAGCATGTCACAAAGTGCTCACAGATTATGATTTAACTCGTCTGTACATTATGAGCAACTTTTTTACCTGCATTTCATGTCACAGTCTTATCTTACTTCATAAAAATAAATAAATTAGATATTCATCCATATTTAATTCCCACGACACACTCTGGCCATATGTTGTCCTACTGAAACACAGGACAGGCACACTGGAGAAGGGATGGAGCAGTCAGTTACAGCAGCACAAAGTGTATACACCTTATACAGGTATATATCATACACTATAGAAGAGAATGGGCAGACGGATCTGTACATATAGCAGTGTATCCTAGAAACACTTGGGTTCCTTTATCAAACTGATGCAAAGTAGAACTGGCTTAGTCGCCCATAGCAACCAATCAGATTCCAACTTTCATTTTTGCCAGCTTCTTTGCAAAGTGAAAGGTGAAATCTGATTGGTTGCTATGGGCGACTGACCCAGTCCTACTTTACACCAGTTTAATAGATTACCCCAAGTGTATACAGTTTAGCTCAACTTTACACTACAGGATGAAAACAATTATATATATTTTTTTAATTTACACACTATATAGATATAAATATTGTATAAACTGTCTATAATACAGCACAGTATATCCATACATCTCTATAGGTGATATATACACTATGTACAGCAGTATAGCCATACACTTCTCTATATATAGACTATATACAGATATTACACTATACACACACAGAGCAGGCCTACCCTAGAGCCTCCTCCTCTGCCGGCAGTCCCCCTTCCCCTGACTTGCCGGTAAGTAGCTGTCAGTAGCCGGCGCTGACTCACCCTGAGCTTCCTCCAGTCACCACAGCTGAGCGGCAGTAAGGCCGCAGGAGGCCTCTCCCCGTGACGAGGTCAGTCCCCTCCGCTCCGCCGGCCCCTGTAGCAGCTCCCGCTGACCGGCTAGCTGTGGCACCACAGGCCGTGGCCGGGCCGCTAGTCGCCGTGCAGCGCGCCCCTCCTCCTCCAGAGCCTGACAACCATCCGCAGCCCCCGCCGCCCGCACTTCCTGAAGCTGAGCACAGTCCTAACACGTGACCGGGGCTCTCCCGGGGTCATGTGACGCGGCCAGGGGGTGGGAGGAGGCTTTGGGGCTGGGCCACGTGACCAACTCCTTCCTCCTCAGGGGCTGGATGACGTCAACGGTCTGTTTTGGTCACGTGACCGCCTTACTTGTTTCTCTTTCCCCTCCCTCCTTTATCTGAAGGCGGGAGGTGAGGAGGTCGGAGCTGCCATTCAAGGGCTTGTCTACATCATACCTCCCAAGTGTCCCTCTTTTGGAGGGACAGTCACTCTTTTTGACCCAAGTCCCTCCGTCCCTCTTTTATCCTTAAATGTCCCTCTTTTTGACCTGGAGGATTAATGCATAACTGTGCATTAATAAATTTACTAAATTGCTCCTTACTAAAGTTTCTGTATTGTTTCTACTTATAAATTAGACCAGAAATTCATAATTTGGTGCAATTTGGACCTTAAAATATCTATAATCTGATGATTTATGAGCTAATAGTTATATGGACATTGAAGCAGAAGAAAAAATTACTGCAGGGGCTCCAGTAATTATGCTTTGGGCGGAGTTAGAGGCGTGGTCTAGTATGAAAAAAACTGCCGTGATGTGCGCTGCACACATTGTCCCTCTTTGCAATTTTCAAAAGTTGGGAGGTATGCTACATTTATGCTCGCTGTATAATAAACGCTTCTGTTACCTTCAGCGGACCCATGGCCAGTGCAGGTCTTTGCAGGTGATTCCTTTTATCTGACACTGTTGGAGCTGATAGGTGCCTGATTATCAGATATTCTGGATTATCAGACTGCACAGAGATTCCCAGTGCCTCCAGACACATCCATGCTTGACCTGGCCAAGTGTGCACGTATTCTGAATAGGTAGCGAGGAATAAACCGCTGCCGGATGCCAACAATAGGATTGTGCATGTTGAAATCCAACTGCCCCATCCCTAGTCCCCCCTCCCCCGATCTCTGCCTTCAAGGGAAAGTTGGGAGACCCCCATACACATTAGATCAGGGATCAGCAACTTCCAGTTGTTCTCTATGGGAGTTACAAGAACCACCAAGTCTGTGTGCATGCTGGGAGTTGTAGTTTCACTGCAGCTGGAGCGCCGAGGTTGCTGATCCCTGTATTAGATGGTCGACTGGTCCCATCAAAGCTGGCATTTAAGGGGTCTCCGACCTGTGAGGCTTCCTTCACACACAAATTTGGTTTGTCGTTTTTATTTTTCAGTGCAAAAAACATGATTTTTTCACATGCCATGCATTTTTTAATAAGGTATTTTTTTCTAGATTTTTTGGGGCTTTTTACAAATATTGTATTTTAATACAGATGTTTTTGTACCTTTTTATGCTAGCCATGAAGTTTTAAAGAGGCTCTGTCGCCAGGATCAACCCTATTAAACCAGACACACTGCCTGGTAGGGCTCATCGTGCTGAATTTTTGTCTGTATGCTAAACAGCTGCAGAGAAATATGCATTTTAGTCATATGCAAATTAGCACATTGGAGCACCAGGAGAGGGGGCTGAATCCTTTGAGCATTTCTTTGTAACGCCACCTGTGCTCTGCACACTCCCCCCTATCCTTGATTTACAGGGCTAGACATGCTGAGGGCAGAGCTGTGTCCTAGCATCTACATGTCATATACTCCTTGTACTATAGCTTCACCACACTGAGATCTGCTCAGAAAGCTAATCTACATATCACATACCCCATGTATTATAGCATTACCACACTGAGATCTGCTCAGAAAGCTAATCTACATATCACATACCCCATGTATTATAGCATTACCACACTGAGATCTGCTCAGAAAGCGAATCTACATATCATATACTCCATGTGCTATAGCTTCACCATACTGAGATCTGCTTAGAAAGCTCATCTACATATATACTCCATGTACTATTGCATTATCACACTGAGATTTTCTTAGAAAGCTAATCTACATGTCATATACTCCATGTACTATAGCTTCACCATACTGAGATCTGCTCAGAAAGCTAATCTACATATCATATACTCCATGTACTATAGCTTCACCATACTGAGATCTGCTTAGAATGCTAATCTACATATCATATACTCCTTGTACTGTAGCTTCACCATACTGAGATCTGTTCAGAAAGCTCATCTACATATCATATACTCCATGTACTATAGCTTCACCATACTGAGATCTGCTTAGAAAGCTAATCTACATATCATATACTCCATGTACTATAGCATTACCACACTGAGATCTGCTCAGAAAGCTAATCTACATATCATATACTCCATGTACTATAGCATTACCACACTGAGATCTGCTCAGAAAGCTAATCTACATATCATATACTCCATGTACTATAGCATTACTACACTGAGATCTGCTCAGAAGGTTAATAAACATATCACTGCTGTATTCACAGACACAATATATGATTATAAAGACACCAATGATATGTGTTAGGTTATAAGTAGAGGAAATACATGCCTCTCTGTGTGGTAATGCTGTAGCTTAGTGGTAAGTGAATGGTTTTGCATGTAGAGATCCTGTGAGAGACATTCATGTTTTTTTCTTCAGATATTTTTTTTCTTCCACATTTAACTCATAATAAAAGTCATGGGGGACATTTACTAAGACCAGCGATTTAGATGACGGTTTTAGTCCGTGTCCACTGCCGCCTGATGCCCCTAAGTTATGTAGAGGTGCTGGTCACTACGTAATTTAGGGGCTTTACTTGCAGCCATGCGACCTGCTTAAATCTACATCAGCTCCCTTGTTGGAGTACATTTAAGTATTTTTTTACACCAAAAGCAGGTGTAGAAGATGATGAATCAGACTGGCAAAAAAGCTGTAATCTCAGTCCAGGAGGAGGAAAACTGGAGGAGCTTCTCTAGACAAAAGTGCAAGGTTTAAGGATGATACACATTTATCAAACAGCGTGAGACATTTGATAAATTTGGCATAAAGTACGACAATGCAGACTCAAGCAAAAGTGACTTCAGATATTCCCCTGATGATAAATCCTCCCTATGTGTGTGAACCCAGCCTTAATCATAAAAAATAAGCGTATGTTCCGTGCTATTCGATCCATTGATGTTGTAATATTTACTTATGTATTATGGCGCCACCTGGAGTTCAGTTATTTACATAGTATGGCTCCACCTGGTGTTCAGTTACTTACATAGTATGGCTCCACCTGGTGTTCAGTTACTTAATATGCTTCACTGGTGTTCAATTACTTACATAATATGGCTCCACCTGGTGTTAAGTTACTTACATAGTATGGCTTCACCTGGTGTTCAATTACTTACATAATATGGCTCCACCTGGTGTTCAGTTACTTACATAGTATGGCTCCACCTGGTGTTCAGTTACTTACATAGTATGGCTCCACCTGGTGTTCAGTTACTTACATAGTATGGCTTCACCTGGTGTTCAATTACTTACATAATATGGCTCCACCTGGTGTTCAGTTACTTTACATAGTATTACATAGGCTTCACGCTGGTGTTCATTACTTACATAATAGGCTTACCACCTGGTGTTCAGTTACTTACATAGTATGGCTTCACACTTACTGGTGTTCAGTTACTTTAATAGTATGGCGGCTCTTACACCTGGTGTTCAGTTACTTACATAGTATGGCTTCAGTTACTTACATAGGTGTGTTCAGTTACTTACTAGTATGGCTTCACCTGGTGTTCAACTTACATAGTATGGCTCCATGTATGCTCACCTTGGTTGTTCTGGTACTTACATAGTATGGCTCCACCTGGTGTTCGTACTTACATAGTAACCTGGTGTTTCACTTGGTGTTCTTACTTACATTACTATGGCTCCACCTGGTGTTCAGTTACTACATAGTAATGGCTCCACCTGGTTTTACATAGTATCTCTGGTGTTCAGTACTTACATAGTATGGCTCACCTGGTGTTCAGTGTTGTAGTATGGCTACCTGGCTGTCCACCTGTTGTTAGCAGTTATTACATAGTGGTAAGGTTACTTACATAGGCTCGTCTGGTGTTCAGTTACTTACATAGTACTCCATGTGTTCAGTTACCTGTATTCAGTGTTCACTTAGTATGGCTCCACCTGGTGTTCAGGTAGGACTATATAGCTATGGCTCCACCTGGAGTTCAGTTACTTACATAGTATGGCTTCATTTACTTAGTATGGCCCCTGGTGTTCAATTACTTACATAGTACCTGGTGTTCATTTACTTACATTAGTTGGCTCCACTTGGTGTTCAGTACTTACATACATGTTATTGTACTCCACCTGGTGTTCAGTTACTTACATAGTGGCTCCACACTGGTGTTCAATTACACCTGGTACTTATATAGTATGGCTCCCACCTGGTGTTCAGTTACATAGTTACTTATAGTATGGCTTACCAGGTTATTACTTAGTATGGCTTCACCTGGTGTTCAGTTACTTACATAGTATGGCTCCACTCTGGTTCAGTTACTTACATAGTATGGCTCCACCTGGTGTTCAGTTACTGTATAGTATTGGCATAGTCCTCCACCTGGTGTTACTTACATAGTATGGCTCCACCTTTTACAGGTGTTAGTTACATAGTATGGCTCCACCTGGTGTTCAGTACTATAGTGCTCCACCTGTTAGTTAATTCACTTATAGTATGGGCACCTTATAGTATGGTGCCAGTTGGTATTTATTCACTTACATAGTATGGCTCCACTGGTGTCAGTTACATAGTATGGCTCCACCTGGTGTTCAGTTACTTGCATAATATGGCTCCACCTGGTGTTCAGTTACTTACATAGTATGGCTCCACCTGGTGTTCATTTACTACATAGTATGGCTCCACCTAATATAGTGCAACCTAGAGTTCATTCACTTATAGTATGGTGCACCTTATAATATGGTGCCAGTTGGTATTTATTCACTTACATAGTATGGCACCACCTGTTGTTCATTTACTTACATAGTATGGTGCCACCTGGTGTTCATTCACTTACATAGTATTGCTCCATCTGGTGTTCATTGGTTTACACAGTATGGCTTCACCTGGTGTTCATTCACTTACATGGTATGGCGCCACCTGGTGTTTATTCAGTTACATAGTATGGCGCCACCTGGAGTTCATTCACTTACATGAGATAGCACCAACTAGTGGTCCTTCATTTACAAAGTATGGCTCCACCTGGTGTTTATTCACTTATTTAAGATGGCACCACCTGGTGGTCATTCACTTACATAGTATGGTGCCACCTGGTGTTTATTCGCTTACATAGTACGGCGCCACCTGAAGTTCATTCACTTATATGAGATGGCACCACCTGGTGTTCAGTTACTTACATAGTATGGCTCCGCCTGGTGTTCATTTACTTACATAGTATAGCACCATCTGGTGTTTACGGTCTATGGCAATGTGCATGTCCACCTAATGAGCTGCGTGCTGGTGGACACACATCCTCAGTCACTCTCATTTCTCTGCATAGTAATTAATCCTCTGTTTACCGCAGGGCAGCCAATAGAAATAGCTTTCAGTTCTGCTTGTCAGGAAGGAGCAGAGTCTCTGCAAGACTCTCCAGATGGGAAGGGACCATATTGTCAGCTTCCAGAGGGGGAAGGAGACTGATTCTGCCCGCAGCAGCACCATAACGGTATTTTTTTAATGCTAGAAACTCTGCATATTACTTTAAGACATCTTCAGTGGCTTTTGAGGACATTTGGTGTGAAAATGACTCCCGTGATGACACTTTTACCGTTGCTGGATGAACCCATCAGATTGGTGACAATATTTTAGACTCTTTTCTATATTTGGGCTTCATTTGGGGTCATATTGTGGGGTCGCCTTAGGCAGCCCAGGCTCCTAGCCTGCGGCACATGATTTACCATTCCAAGGACTTTACAAAGGACCAGGGCACCTGGACGACTTCTATACAGGAAAGGATTCTTTACAGTTAGAGCAGTCACACTATGGAGCGCCCTACCCCAACAAGTAGTGGTGGCAGATACTATGTCAGCATGTAGAACAAGGTGAGAGGCTGATCTAATAGTAAACTGCGCTGAGGGTTATACAGAATCTGACGACTAATCGATCGTGAAAGATTTAAGTGGATGGACCTGTGTGCCTGCAGCGCCACCACTGGTGAAAAGAAGCATTGCACAGTGCCCATTCATATCAGTGGGTTAACTGCGTAGAACAGGACAGGACAGGTCCTCCAGGGCGAGGGACGCTCTTTGTAGCTGCTCTCCCCTCTGGACAGTAGGACCCCCTCCATTAACAAGGGTGTATGAAAATGGATTTTTTTAAAAATCTGACAGTCGTCTTGGCAACTGGACCGCCTCGCTTATCCTTTAAAGGTTCACCTTACCCAATTTTATTTTTTATTGTCCCAGCTTTAAAAAAAAAAATGTAAAAAATATAATTTCTAATATATTTTATATTTTAATTTGTATTAAATATTGTGTTTCTACAGCTCCTATATAGAGCTACATGTCTCCATGGTAACAGACTACAAACACATCCTGTGTAGTCTGACTCTGCAGTCATACTGTCCTTTACTGCTTGCTGACCTTCAAAAGGTGCAGGAGCACAAAATAGAGAACAAATTGAAGGTAATAAAGCTGCAAGATCAGACTCTACAAGGTTTGTAGTCTGTTGCCATGGAGACGCATTGTCTGCATAGGAGCTGTAGAAACAAGACAACAGGAAATTTTTAATGAAAACCTATGGCAAAGTTGCTTCATTTTTTTATTTTCATGTTACTGAGGCAATAAAAAAAATGTGGTTGCAAAAGTGGATGTAGCCTTAAAGGGGTTGGCCCATCTCCCATAGAAGTGAATGGAGGGCATGCATGGTGGGCTCTTCTTAGTTTTTTGGGGGCCCCATAGGTGCACGAGTAATAGGGCTGAGCTGTGGACAGGTGTGCCCTGGACAGCCCCTTTAAATAATACAAAGCTCAAATGCAGTTTGCATGTAACATGGACACTCAGGTCAGTTTTATTATACGTTGACCATCGGGATGAGTCTTGGGTTACAATAAGTGAAATATCTGTGACAACTCCATACAGCACACGCCGGATGATAATTTAAAGGGATTGTCCAAGCCGGACAAAAAATTGCCCCCGGGGGAGGGGGAAATGTGATTATTCCTCCTCTGTTTCAGTGCCGGTGCTCTGATCCTCCTCGCCAGTCTCTGTCTACGTGGCTGCAGCAGTGACATGCTGTATCTGTGGGAAAGCTGCAGCCAATCACTGTCTTCGATGGTCTCGTACTGTATACCGATAAGGCCAGTGACTGCAGCAGTCCTGTGGATATGTACGTACATCGCCAGAGCGGCGGCGCAGGAATGACGGGAGAATAGACGGGGGCGAGTAACGCTTCTTTTATAGTTTTACCACGGTTTCCCCCCTTAGGACAACCCCTTTAATAAACGAATAGTAGACACATTGCAGCAGTCAAGTATTGCCTCTATGGCAGTGCAAGGATAGAGAGGAGGATAAATGTGTCCTGCCTCGGCCCTTAAGTTGGACGTGGCTGTATACCTCACAAGATTAGAAAAAAATGGCTGCTTTTTTTCTACACACAGCGCCACACCTGTCCACTGGCGGTAACAGGTATTGCAGTTCAGCTCCATTGAAATGAATGCAAATGCAATACCACACACCACCTGTGGAAAGTGTGGCGCTGTTGTAAGAAAGAAGCCATGTTTTCGTCATCCTGCACAGCCCCCTTTAAGCAGAGTATATCCGCTGTCTATTTTTTAACACCCCTTTAAGTGATTTGTCGCTTCGTGCCTTTGGTCCTTTACTGGTGATTTTATTTATTGACAGGTGTTGTATATCTGAATCTGATGGTTTATGGCTTCGAGGATCCTCTTCATCTTGTCTTCCAGGCCGTCCAGCTGCTTTGCTTTCTCTTGGAGGATAACCTCGTTCTTCTCGTACGCCACCTCTAATTCTGTAATCAGTAACAGTGACGTTAGTAAATTCACGCTCTTAGCTGCATGGGATTACCGGGGACATCTTAAAGGCGATGTCGAGCTTCACAAGACAATTCCTTTAAATTCTTTCCATGCGCATAAAATGAAAAATGAAGCAAAATTGCGATAGGTGTTGGGTAAAAATTTCCTATCGTTTTGTCTCTATAGCATGCAGACAATGGGTCTCCATGGTAACAGACAACGAACCCTGTGTAGTCTGATCCTGAAGTCATATTTCCTTCTGTCAGTCCTCTACCGAATGCACCTTAGCACAAAGCACGAAGAAAGTAGGAGAACGCAGGATCAGACTACACAGAAATGTTTTGTTGTCTGTTACCATGGAGACGCCTAGTCTGCATAGGAGCCGTAGATAGAAAACAATGGAGAATTTGTAATAATGACCTAGTTCAAAAAGGCTTTATTTTTTCTCAAAGTTTAAATTTTTATTTTAAAAACCTATACATATGTGGTATCGCTGTAATCGTACTGACCCAGAGAATGAAGGGCACAGGTCATTTTTGCGGCAAACAGAACGCCGTGGGAACAAAACCCGTAAAACAGTGGAGGAATTGCGTTCTTTTTCTAATTACACCCCATTTGGATTTTTTTTTCCCACTTCCCACTACATTGTATGCCATATTAAATGGTGGGATTAAAAACTACAACTTGTCCCGCAAAAAAAAGCCCTCATACAGCTGTGTGAAAGGAAAAATAAAAAAGTTATGGCTCAAGGAAGATAGGGAAGAAAAATGAAAATGCAAAAACGTTAAAAAACTCCAGATATCCTAAGGCACATTAGCGGCAGGCCTGATCCGGCAGGTGAAGGGTGCTGCCGGATCAGGACTGCCGCAGCGACATGTGTGGAGCCGGAACCGCGCTCCGGCCCCACACATGTCACACAGTACATACATACACACACACAGACACACACACATATACACAGACAAATACACATACATACTTACATGCTCCCGGCAGGTCTTCAGAGCCACGGAGAAGCAGGACGGCTCACACAGGTGACGATTCCCCGCCTGGTGAAATCGTCACCTGTGTGCGCCGTCCTGTCCCTCCGACGCTCTGAAGACCTGCCGGGTGCATGTAAGTATGTATGTGTATTTGTATGTGTATATGTCTGTGTATGTTTATGTGTATGTCTGTGTCTGTATGTGTGTATGTGTAACCGGATCCGTCATGAACTCCATTGAAAGTCAATGGAGGGCGGATCCGGTTACCATTGTGGTCACACCAGACGGATCCGCCCCCATTGACTTGCCTTGGGGGTCATTCCGGATCCGTCTTGGTGCGGATGCCTGGACCGGAGAGCAAACCGCAGCATGCATGTCTTCAGTTCAGTTTTGTCCCCATTGACAATGCATGGGGACAAAACTGAAGCGTTTTATTCCGGTATTGAGCCCCTATGACGGAACTCAATACCGGAATTTTAAAACGCTAGTGTGAAAGTAGCCTAAGGGTTAATGAAGTCTGTAAAAAATGTTTGTTTACTGAGCTCCCCCTAGTGGTGGATGATGAAAAATACAGTGGATTTATTTTGGGAACAGAAAGTTCAAAGCTGGGACCCCATTTGCCTACCCCCCTCCCGGCCCCATAGCAGTTTATACCAGACAGCAGCCATAAACACATTAATAAATCTCTTCTATATTGTTCTAAATATTCTGCTTCATTTCGTATTATATATGAAAAAAACTGGCTGCCTACATTCACCACTAGGGGGAGCTCAGTACACAGGAATTCATACAGTTACCATTGAACTTAATGGAAGCTTTAAAAATGGTTGTATACTGAGCTCCTCCTAGTGGTGGATGATGGAAAATGCAGTGGATTTATTTTGAGAACAGAGGTTGTTCAGAACTGGGTCCCCATTCACCCGACCCTATAGTAGCTATGCTATTTACATGGTAGGTGCGCTGTTTATTGCGCACTGTGTTTATACCAGACAGCAGCCATAAACACATTGATAAATCTCCTCTATATTGTCCTAAATCTTCTGCTTTATTTCGTATTATATATAAAAAAAACTGGCATCTACCACTAGGGGGAGCTCAATACATAGGAATTCATACGGTTACCACTGAACTTAATGGAAGCTTTAAAAATTATTGTGTACTGAGCTCCCCCTGGTGGTGGATGGTTCACCCCAGGAGCGACCTCTAGAGGCAGGTGTAAGTTTAAGCACTAGACTTACTGCCATTGCTATAGCGCCCTGATCTGTCGGACTTTACCTTGAAGCCGTTTCAGCTTATTCTGCGCGTTGTTCAGCAGCTGCTTCGCTTCGTCCCGTAGCCGATCAGCTTTATTCTTTGCGTCCTTTATGTTTTTCGCCTTGTGTTCTACAAAATTCTGGACGGTTTTATAGCGATCTCCGAGCTGTCCGTCCAGCACCTTAGAAGAAACGAAGCGCCGCTACTGTTAGTATCTGTGAGGTTCTGTTCACATTTAGGGCTCATGCACACAACCGTTGGATGTTTTGCGGTCCACAAATTGCGTATCCGCAAAACATGGATGCCGGCTTTGTGCATTCCGCATTTTGCAGAATGGAGCGTCCAGCCCGTCATAGAACAGTCTTATCCTTGTCCGTAATGCGGACAATAATAGGACATGTTCTATTTTTTTGCGGAACATCCATGTGGACATGGAATGCACATTGTCTAATTTCTGTTTTTTTTGTGGCCCCATTAAAGTGGACGTTTCCACTTATGGGCCACACACAAAAAAAAACGGAACAGACACAAAAAATATGTTCATGTGCATGAGCTCTTACATTGCAGGTTATGTTTCTGTAATGGAAACCGGGACACGGTGCTGGATCCTTCCTTATGTGTCTCCATGGTTACAGACTACAAAACAAACTCTGTGTAGTCTGATCCTGCAGTCCTGTGTCACTCCCAGTTGTCCCTTATTCCGCTCTGTAAGCAAAAAGCGGGGGGGCAAAGAACATATCACCCGATGGCAGGATCAGACTACACACTGGGCTTGTTTGTAGTCTGTAACCATGGAGACACATAGGTCTGCATTGGAGCTGTGTACATAAAATGACAGGAGAATTTTTTTAATCAAGACAATTTGCAAAGTTGCTTCTTTTTCTTCCTTAAATGCTATAGAGCAGGGGTTTGTAAAAGTCTACATACCTGTGGCTGCCATCGTGTGAAGATTCGAGCCACAAAAAAATGGAAGGAGGGACAACACTAGTGACTTGTAGCATTCTGCACCTCTAATTTCACCCAAACCCCCTTAGGACCCCAATACAATAAGAATGTTCCCTTAGTGCCCCCTCTAGACAGTAATGATGCCCCCTAGTGCCCCTCAGACAGTATAATGATCATTTAGTGCCCCCATCATGTATGATGCCCCCTTAGTGTCTGAACCCCCAGTATTATGCATTAGTGCCCCCTATGCTTTATGATGATCCTAAGTGGCTCCCATACTGCAAGATGATCCTTTAAGTGCCTACACACTGAATGAGACATCCTTAAATGGGTTCTCCAGGGATGAAGAAAATGAAATTACTTAAATATTACTTTATTATAAATATATTCCCAAATACCTTTCATTAGTTATAATGACTCGTTTTGTCTGGGGAGCAATCATTAGGAGACATAACATGGCCGCCGTCCTATTAGTACACACAGAACCTGTCCTAATCACACAGGAGGACAAGTTACTTCACAACACTGAGGTAAAGAGCTGCCTCATCCTCCTCTCTGCTCTGCTTGTCAGGGATTATGATCCTGAATGCAGATGATAAGATCTTCAGCTGAATCTCTGTAGGAATGAAGCTCATGAGGAGACATGAAGTACAGAAAGGACGGACAAGACAGTCTGTGGTAATGGAGACTGCATACAAGAGCTGCTGCTCATTAGCAACATCCCCACCTCCTCTCTGTACTTCATGTCTCCTCGTGAACTCCATTACCACAGAGATTCCGCTGAAGATCTTATCACCTGTATTCAGAATCACAATCCCTGACAAGCAGAGAAGAGGATGAGGCAGCTCTTTACCTCAGTGTTGTGAAGTAACGTGTCCTCCTGTGTGATTAGGACAGGCTTTGTGTGTACTAATAGGACGGCGGCCATTTTATTTCTCCTAATCATTGCTCCCCAGACAAAACGAGCCATTATAACTAATGAAAGGTATTTGGTAATATAGTTAGAATAAACTAATATTTTCATTTTCTCAATTCCTGGAGAACCCCTTTAAGTGGTCCCCCACACACAGTGATGCCCCCTTAAGTGTCCCCAGACAGTATTATATCCCTTTACGTTGCCCCCACACAGTATGCTGTCCCCTTAAGTGGCCCCACACAGTATTATATGCCTTTAAGGTGCCCTCACAGAGTGATGCCGCCATAAGTGGCTCCTTCACAGTGATGTATCAGGACGCAGGTACAGTTGAATGTAAGACATGGAGGCGCCCAGACTGCTACCTACCACCGCGGTCCACCAATTGAATACCCCTGCTAAAGAACAATTTTAAAAAATTATTGCAAAAGTATACATACCCTTTTGTAGGGACACTGATAGCATACCCACTAGATGCACACTTACTCCACTGTTACCTTGACTCCCATATAAGTGGATGGATAAAGAGGCCAGGACGCAGCAGCCAGTCCCTGTGCAGGTCCCAGACAGGTCCCATTGATATGCCGTAAATGTCTAACATGAAAATACCCCTTTAAGGCAAAGCTCCCCTTTAATAGTGATAGCCCCCATCCTAACCTTCTTTGCCTCGTTGGCTTTGTCCAGGGCTGCGCTGGCCGATTCCTCCGCACGCGCCGCTGCCAGGCTGTTCCCTGCCCGTTTCACTTTGAGCGCGTCGATCTGTTTATCCAGGAGGCCGACCCGATCCATGGCGTCATTGAGGCGACTCTCGGCACTGGATGTTTCTGACTGAATCTACGGTGCAAAAGTACTGTATATGAGAGCAGGGTCTTGGGGGGTCAGTGGCAGCCCTGTAAATTATACCGTTTTGTGTATGCAGCTCCTCTGCGGACCTATGGGTCCCTTTCCTTTCTACAGATATCAGAACAGATAGAAAGATTTAAAGGGGTTGTCTCATGATGGACAATGGGGGCATATTGCTAGGATATGCACCCATTGTCTTATAGGGGACCCGCACCTATATCCAGAACGGAGCCCCGAAAGTGAAGGAGGGCGAAAATAGCTCGGCTATTTCTGTCGGCTCCATAGAAATGAATGGGAGAGAGGGCTGCGCATGCGCGGTACGCTCCCATTCACTTCTTTGGGAAGCCGGCTTGGTGGTGGCCGGACCGGAGTCCTCCAGCCACCACCTTGTGGGCTCCGTTCTCGATATAGGTGTGGTTCCCAGAGGTGGGACCCACACCTATAAGACAATGGGGGCATATCCTAGCGATATGCCCCCATTGTCCATCATGAGACAACCCCTTTAATGCATGACTGCAGGACCAGACTGCGCAGGTTATGTAGTCGGTAGCACAGAGGCGCATAGGTCTGCACAGGAGCTGTGTACACAAAACGGCCGCCCATATCGGCGCTGTTTTATGATTTATGAGATGTTAGCAGCGGCCTTTGGTTACAGGCGATTGTCTTACCGCAGTTAACTTCGTCTCGGTGTTTGCTATATCGTCATTGGCACTCTGGATGGCGCCCTCTGCAGCGTTCTGGGCTCTTTTGGCATCTTCCAAAGCTTTCTTCACAGACTCTGCAGCGTTTTTTACATTCTCTGCACGGTTCCTGAAAAAAGAAAGAGATGGCCGTTAGAAGATTAGGGTCTATATTTAAAGGGCAATCCCTGCTTTGTAATCTAAATGAAAGCTTCGTAGGGATGGAAGTAGCCTGGAGCCACCACTAGGGGGAGCCTAATGGATAGTACCAATCTCTATGGGAGCACCTGTGTTCCGTGAGCTCCCTCTAGTGGCAGCTGTATGCAAATACTATAATAGTGTGACGGAAGTTGTTTGGTTGGGCCCTGTCTCACCTTTGGGCCCCATAGCAGTGGTGTGATGTCATCTTAACCCCTTAATGACCAGCTAAATTTTTTTTTCATTTCAGCAGCTATAACTTTAAAAAAAAAAATACATTTTTTTCTTAACAGTGTGGCAGTATGAGGCCTCCTTTCAAACAGGAGAATTTTTATTGTTATTATTTTTGTTTATTATTATATAATAATATTTATTATTAATTTATTTATTTATTTATTTATTTATTTATTTATTTATTTATTTCCTGGACTATAGGTAAATTATTATGTCTTTTTCTTTCTATACAAATATAGAAAAAACTGATTTTCACCATTTCTTTGTCTGTGTCATGTGGATACTTAATAAGTGTCGGTTTTGTGTTTTCATGTAGTGCAGGGGCAGACTACACACCGTTTGTAGTCTGTAACTATGGAGACGCAGAGATCTGCGTAGACGCTGTATAGATAAAATGGCAGGAGAATGTTTTAATCAAAGTTATTTGTTAGTTTACATGCTGTAGATCAGGCACGCTCAACCTGTGGCTCTCCAGCTGTGGTAAAACTACAACTCCCAGCATTCCTGGACAGCCTACAGCTATCAGCCAACAGCAGGGCATGGTGGGAGTTGTAGTTTTACAACAGCTGGAGGGCCGCAGGTTGAGCATCACTGCAACAAAAAAGGTTGCTAAAGTATACATACCCTTTAAAAGGATAATTTATGGCATATCCACAGCAGGTCCCCCAACAAAAAAATGTATTTTTTTAATGATGGCCTTTTTTCAGACATTTTTTAATTATTTTTATTATTATTTTTTTATATTTTGTGTAATTTGAACATAACGTGTTGGCATACTTCACTACAGCATTAGGGATGTTGTTAGGGCCACACCAGGGCTGTTTGCATAGAGGGTCCCCCATCCCTGATCGTGTCATGACCACACTCATCAGGGGGTTAATGGCCGGGACTGACGGCTCCATCTGTCAGTAAATTCTAGCAATATGTTCTTCATCTCTGAACATTGACCCCGACAATATGTCAGCAGAACACAGGACACGTACTTTGCTCGCTTGGCCTCGTTCAGCAGTTGCTCAGCCCTGCGGACATCAGCTGCCGTGTGGTCCAAAATGGCGTCTACGTTGGCGAGGGCGCTCACCCTCTCCTTGATCTCCTCTGCCAGGCGTTGGATCTGTTGCGGAGTCGCAGGAATGGAAAGGTCCAGGACACGGCTTGCCACCATCTCGATGCTGTCTGGGTCTGCTCCCTCCTCTGCTCGATCAATAAAGAGTATGGCAGCGACAGTACACAATGGGGTGAACATGAAGACATCATAGAAACAATAGAATTGCAATTTCTGCGATGCCTATTGCTCGGCGCCCTGCAAACACATAACCTAGGGGTCGCTTACGGTTCAGGAAGTCTTTGATCTGCTGGATCAGCTGCTGCAGTTCTTTATTGGATTGCTCTACCCTTCCCTTGGTCTCACTGGCTCGTTCCAGAGTCGCCTGCGCCCTCTGTTTAGCTCTGTCCGCATTTGCCTTCGCCTCTGCCACCTGCATTGTGAATAGAGGGCAAAACAATTAAAGGGGTATTCCCAGAATCAAAATTGTGGCGCATTGTCCCCCACATGTAAAATAAATAAAGTTTGAAAATATCTATTTTCTTAAAGAACCCGCCTCAAAATACTTCATGAATAGTTCTGTACTTCATAGGATCAGCATGGGACTGGTTATCTGGATTGGTTGCACACGCTGTGCAACAAGCCTGCGCATGCGCATCCTTCCCATCCCCACTGCACAGCACGAGCACCGCTGCTCGGCTGTGTCACACACAGTTGCCTATTGGCAGAGACAATCTTGTCCCATGCAGAAAATGGGTGGGACTTATGCAAGTCGTGCCCAGAGGTAGGCATTGCCCACCAGATTTGGGCGTGTCCAGGGCGGCAATTGTCCCTTTAACGGATGTGGGCATGCTCAGTGACAAACCTTGTGGGCGTCCATACTGATCGTGATTTGGTTCCTCTACAAATGGGATGAGAAAAGGGAGCTGAATGGCATATTTAACAGTTTTGGCTTCATACCTTTCGGAATAGGACGTCCACGTCTCGTAGCGCCTTCTGTAGCTCCTCCTCTGCGTGCTTGGCCCGATCCAGTGCATTATCAGCAGTTGCAACCGCGCCGTTACAGCTCAGGCCGCCACAGTGCCTTTTACCTTCATCATCACGGCAGCCAGCACCGCCACAGGGGTTCTCTGCACAGGGGACATCTCCGGGGGCCCCACAGACCTGTAAAATAGCAAAATGTAACCCTCGCCCAATTGCATCTCTTAGACAGCTTTTTGCAGCAGCTCTCTTTCTGGCTAAAAAAGGTGTAAGACCGGTTTAGGAACCTCCACTTTTATTAACCCTAGTGGCCAACTGCTGGAAAATGGGGAGCTGGCAGATCTCGAAGAAGCTTCACCTACTCGCCTCTCCTGTGCTTTGTTCCTTCCGTGGGCATGGGAGACTGCATTGCAGCAGAATGGAAAATTTGACGGCACCAGGAAGGGGAGGAACGTGGAGAGGCGAGTAGCTGAACGTGTGGTCTGTAAAAGGGTTATTTAGTGGGTTTTGTCTGGGGTGTGTAAATGAGAGAGTTCTGGTCTGGGATCTGTAAGTCAGAGGGGATCTGGGGTTTGTGTATGGGGGGTGTTATGGTCTCGGGTATGTATACAGAGAGAGTCAGGTCTAGGGTCTGTAAACAAGAGAGGCGTGGTCTGGGGTCTGTAAGTAAGAGAGGATCTGGGTTTTTGTATGGGGGTTATGGTCTATATACAGGTCTGGGGTCTGTAAACAAGAGGGTTGTGGTCTGGGGTCTGTAAATGAGAAGTTCTGGTCTGCACACTATAAACAGTTTGTCAGGGGTCTGTAAACAAGAGTCGATCATGGACTCTATGGAGGGGGTATGGTCTGGGGATTGTATACAGGGGGGGTCTAGTTTGGGGTCTTTAAACAAGATGGTTGTGGTCTGGGGTCTGTAAATGAGAGGGTTCTGGTCTGTAAACAGGGGAGTTTGTCTGGGGTCTGTAAACAAGAGGGGATCTGGGGGTTTGTTTATGGGGTCTGTGTACGGAGGGTATAGCCTCGGGTATGTATACAGAGGGTATAGCCTGGGGGTCTGTATATGGAGGGTATAGTCTGGGGTATGTATATGGAGGGTATAGTCTGGGGTCTGTAAAACAAGAGGGCGATCTGTGGTTTGTGTATGGGGGTTTGTTATATGGATGGTATAGTCTGGGGTCTGTATACGAATGGTATAGTCTGGGTTATGTATACGGAGGGTTATAGTCTGGGGTCTGTATATGGAGGGTATAGTCTGGGGTCTGTATATGGAGGTTATAGTCTGGGGTCTGTATATGGAGGTATAGTCTGGGGTCTGTATATGGAGGGTATAGTCTGGGTCTGTATATGGAGAGTATAGTCTTGGGTATGTATATGGAGGGTATAGTCTGGGGTCTGTATGTAGAGGGTATAGTCTGGGATCTGTATATGGAGGGTATAGTCTGGGGTCTGTATATGGAGGTTTATAGTCTGGGGTCTGTATATGGAGGGTATAGTCTGGGGTCTGTATAATGAGAGTATAGTCTGGGGTCTGTATATGGAGGGTATAGTCTGGGGTCTGTATATGGAGGGTATAGTCTGGGGTCTGTATATGGAGGGTATAGTCTGGGGTCTGTAAACAAGAGGGGATCTGTGGTTTGTGTATGGGGTGGGTCTGGGGTCTTTATATATAGGTTACAGTCTGGGGTATGTATATGGAGGGTATAGTCTGGGGTCTGTATATGTGAGGGGGAAGTCTGGTGTGAAGTCTGTATACCACGTGAGTCTGGCCTGAGATCTGAATATAGATTGGGTCTAGTGTGGACCTTAGGACTGGGCTAGGGTGTGGGGTTTGTATTTATTTTGAGGTTTGCTGAGGGAGTCAGATTTACTGGAAGTGATACCCCGTAGCTTGGGGAGTCCCTAATAAGAAATAAATTTGAGCTACGTGTGACACTTTTTATAATCTCCTTAAAGTCCCCCAATGTGACCTAATAGAGTGTATGTAAAGGGGTCGCACCTATATGACGAAATATCACCATATATATGAAATCAAACCTTCTCGTTGATGTTCTTCAGGTCTAACGTGTTCGTTTTCGCCTTGAGATCATTTAGCGCCCGGCGGTTGGCTGCATTTCTCCGGTTGAAGTCGTCCCGTTTGTGAACCATGAGCTGCTCCGTTTTGTCCCTGGTTTTGGCAGAATCGCTGACAGGACTGGGGACACTTATCACGGAGGCATTTACTAGCTGCTCGGCCCCTCTGGACCGCGCGAAGGACTGGTGGATGCTGTCGTACGCTCCTGTATTGAGATAAGACAAGATATTTCGCGGGTGTAGCCGCAGGCGCGTGGGATCCCAGATATACCTTATTTTAAGATGCAAATACCTAAAAAGTTGGAGTTCTTCAGTACGTCCAGCTGACGAGCCCTCTCTTTGGCCGTCATGTTTAGGCTCCGAACTTCCCTTTCCAGCTCGGCCAGGTCATGGTTGGCATCGAAATTCTCATCTTGTACGCTGGTGAGTTCTCCTTCCAGTTGGGTCAAGGTCTCGGTGGATTCGTTAATTTTATTCCTAAAATGGAAAATATATGTGTGTTAAGGGATGTTTAAAGAATTCCTTGGAGACCCAAGACGCATCATGGCACTGGAGAACCTGAAAGTTGTCCACCATGATCCATTGACATCATGGACCTCCACCAATTGTGCCATTTATTGGGGTGGAACAGGTGTAAGAGGGTGACTACCAGCACCAAGACTTCTGAAGGTCAAGTTCTTGGTGAGATATCTGGTTTCCTAGAAAGAATTGCCCAAATCCAAGTAGATGAGTGATGAACTGAGTCACGGGACTATAATATTTTAGGAGAGGCCATCTGATTGGTGAGGGTCAGACTCTGAGCACTCCCACCGATCAACTGACAGAAGGAGCCATGACGCCCTTGGCGCCATATAATTGATAGTGGCCATGCCTAGTATAGCAGCTCAGTCACATTGACTTGAGTCGGACCACCACCAATCTGATACTCATGGTTCATCCAAGGGCTGCCATTGGTTTCCACTGACCGTAGGTCATCCATAATCTTCATCAGTTTGGTCACTGACTCCACGGTGGCGTTGCGGGCCTTTACGATTTTGCGGGCCCTGGAGAGCTTCTCTTCAATCGCCTTAAAGTTCTTCTTGTAGGTTCCAGCCACGCCTGTCAGATGGATGTCCTTAGCTCGACGTATCAAGTCTCGGCTGCGGGTCGCCAAGTCCTGGACGATACGGTCCCAGTCTCCGAAGCATTCGTGGCAGGGCTGGCAGTCAGGGAACTGTCCGGCAAACCCCCGAGCGCATTGATCACAGCGCACGCCCGAAACTCCTTGGCGACAGGTGCAGTGGCCGGTGGCGCGGTTACACTGTGGTGACTGAATGCCCCGACGGTCGCAGTCACAAGCTGTCAACAGAAAATAAACATGGTGGATACGGTATTCAGACATCAGTACATGGCTCTGGAATATTACTGGTACTCTCTGTAAAATTTATGGCCGTAGGTATGGGATTGACCAGGATTAGGAAAGCATGGCTGCTTTCTACCAGGAACAGCGCCACACCTGTCCGTAGGTTGTGTCAGGTACTGCAGCTCAGCTCCATTGAAGTCAATGAGGTTGATCTGAAATACAACCTGTGGGCAATTGTGGCGCTGTCTGTCAAAAAAAAAGCAGTCATGTTTTTCTAAGCCTGAACATCCATTTTAACGATACACACCACTCCCTTAAAGGGATTTTCCAGCCAATACAATGTTAGATAAGGGAGGGTCTGAGCTAGAAGCCCCTCAGCTAGCATGAGCATGTTGAAGAGAATTTCGTATAAAGCGACGCTCGTAGCACGTGCTCATATCCAGCTGTTGAAATTATTTCCATAGTCCTAAGAGGAGCAATGAGGCACATGCAAGACGTGAGGGGGGGTTTCTGGGTGGAATACACCTTTAAAGGGCTTCTCTGGGAATTAAGAAAATGAAAATACTTCAATATTAACTTTATTATAAATATATTCCCAAATACCTTCCATTATAATGACTTGTTTTGTCTGGGGAGCAATGATTAGGAGAAATAAAATGGCCGCCGTCCTATTAGTCCACACAGAACCTGTCCTAATCACACAGGAGGACAAGTTACTTCACAACACTGAGGTAAAGAGCTGCCTCATCCTCCTCTCTGCTCTGCTTGTCAGGAATTATGATCCTGAATACAGATGATAAGATCTTCAGATGAATCTCTGTAGGAATGGAGTTCATGAGGAGACATGAAGTACAGAGAGGACAGACTGTGGTAATGGAGACTGCATACAAGAGCTGCTGTTCATCACCCCCCACCTCCTCTCTGTACTAAATGTCTCCTCATGAACAAAATTCCTACAGAGATTTGTGTGATTAGGACAGGTTCTGTGTGTACTAATAGGACAGTGGCCATTTTGTTTCCCCTGATGATTGCTCCCTAGAAAAAACGAGTCATTATAACTAATGAAAGGTATTGGAAATATATTTATAATAAAGTAATGTTTAAGAATTTTCATTGTCTTACTTCCCACAAAATCCCTTTAAATTAAAAAAAAAAAAAAAAATCAAAACTCAGCAATGTAAAAGGAGTGGAAATTGATGCACTGGGTAATGGGAAAGAAATGGAGGTAATAGTGTGATCTATGGAAGGGCACGTTACCTCTGCACTGAACGTTTGGGTTCCCCCAATAGTTCTCCTGACATTCTGTGCATGTGGAGCCCCCAAATCCAGGTCTGCACTGACACCTTCCTGTGAACTGAGGGAGAGTGGATAAGAAATCAGTAACAGACATCACAATATTTATGATTCCGGCCATTCCTTTTTTTTTTTCCTTACTTTATTGAACATGAAAAAAAAAACAAAATACATTAAAATCAATTTTACAAGAATTCCAATCCAAAAATTTCCACATATAAAATACTTTCAGAAATACCGTAATTTACCCAACCCATGGAACAAGCAGGAAAAAGGAGAGGAAAATAAAAAACAATCCTGTGTCCAGGGAGACCAAATGTTTTCCCCTGTATAGGGGCGGCTTTTCCTTCTAGAATAGATCTGTTCATATTCTTTAATCCAGCCATTCCTTAAAGAAGAACTCCCGCAAAAAATTTTATTCCATGTCCTGCTAGAAATGTACATGATGTAATCTGTAGTGAATGTCATTTTCTTACCAGTAGCTGAATTTTTGACTTATATCATCCTGAAGTTTCTTATCTGTGTCATGTGACTAGGAATTAGACCCACCAACTCACACAGAGACTTATGTGTGGACAGGAAGTCTAATTTTCTATTCATTCCTATGAGACTGAAAGTGAGGCTCCCATAGGAATGCATAGAAAAGTGACTGGCTTCCTGTCCTGGGTCAGTTGGAGGTCAGGGGGTTGGTCACATGACCCAGCTACAATTAGAAGAGAGTGGAAACTCTCAATTTCAGCCTCTGATAAGGAAAGGACATTCACTACAGATTATATCATGCACCTTTCTAACAGGTCAGAGAATACAAATTTTTGCGGGAGCTCTTCTTTAAAGGAATTCATTACTGATATTTTAAATAGGGTATTCATAAGAGGATGAGACCCCCGCCGATCCTCAGATTAAGGCCTCATGCATACGAACGTATTTTCTTTCCGTGTCCGTTCTGGGTTTTTTTTTTGCGGACCGTATGTGCAACCATTCACTTCAATGGGTCAGCAAAAAAAACGGAAATGACTCTGTGTGCATTCCGTTTCCGTATGTCCGCATGTCCATTCTGCAAAAAAATAGAACGTCCTATTCTTGTCCACTTTGCGGACAAGAACAGACATTGTTACAATGGATCCGCAAGAAAAACGGATGCAATACGGATGTCACACAGATGTCATCGTTTTTTTTTTTGCGTTGCAGATCCGCAAAAAATGGATCTGCAGAACATGGATACCGGCCGTGTGCATTACGCATTTTGTAGAACGGAACGTCCGGCTCCTAATAGAACAGTCCTATCCTTGTCTGTAATGCCGACAATAATAGGATGTGTTGTATAATTTTGCGGCGGCGGCACAGAACGGAAGTGCAGGGAACGGCGGGCACATTCAAATACATGGATCTGTGCTGGCAGCTGCATTCCTCTGCATAGCTGGGAGGGAAAAAAAAGAGAAGGGGCTGCAGCACTGTTTCATAGCTCACTTCCTTCCCCTCCCTGCACAATGACCTCTGCACAGGTCACAGAGCATGCTCACAACACTATTCAGCCATCTCCAGTCTACAGGTTCCTATGGTCATGTGGCTGCTGTAAAGCAAATCTCTAAACGCTGATAACAGCTCAGAACCATGGCTGTCCCCGACAGAAAACAGAATTTTAAAAAAATTACCAGATGAGATAAAAAGAACATGTATTATTGGCCGGCATGTCCGGAGAGGAGACAAGTCCTCGTTCAAGGGGTATTCCGGTTACTACAAGTTATCTGCTATCCACTAGATTGACTAGCTGATGGTCATTGGTCCAACTCCTGGGACCCTCACCGGTCCAGAGAACGGAGGTCTGGTTCCCCTGTCCTAATGGAGTGACAGGTTGACCACATGCCCTGCCCCTCCGTTCTCTTTATGGCACTGTCAGAAACCTTAGGGCCTCCACCATTCCATCGTCCATCCTCACAACTCAGCTCACGCTGATATTAGGTGACGACTGTGGTCGTATTTGGGCGCTGTTACTTGGGTGCTCTGCGGAACTATCTTCCGCCCTCCTTTTGTTGCAGTTATTTAGGAAGGATATATTTTTCTCCTGTTTGACTCACCTCGTTACAGCTCAAGCTGAAAGAGTTGTGGGGGGTCGCAGTTGCAGGGGACGCACCCCTTTCCACTCGCCAGGTTCCAAAAGTTGGGACTACAGCGGTCGCAGCTTTGACCCTTGACGTTAGGGAGACACTGGCACTGCCCGTTTGTTCTGTCACACACACACTCGTCCCTGGAGCTGCACTGGCTGCGGTCTGTCCCCAGGTAATTACATACACACTCTGTAATGGGGAGAAGAAAAGTCTGGATATTACTTCTTTCTAGAGGTCCCAGATACTCTGCATAGCTCTAGAAGTGATATGATGTAATTCCTTCAACCCCCACTAGAGGGAGCTAAGAAAACATTTTTTTTTCTGTATATTTTTTTGATTTTACAATTCTTTTTAGTCCCATTATGGGACTTCTATTTTGTCCAAAGATGGCAGGTCTTCATTAGCCATGGTAAGCGGTTCTAATATGATCTCGTCATGGGGCGATGATAGGATGGCCCGAGAGGACCCCTTCCCTCTGTAAACCACTAGGTGCCGCAGTCGCATGTGACTGTGGTATCTAAGGGGTTAAACCGCCAGGATGGGGCCCCTCTGATCCCAGCTGTTAGTAGGATCTTCGGTGTAATCACATACCCGAGCAACAGCTTTAGGACACCTGTGCTACAGCGCTGTAACAATATTTATTGGAGGTCATTAAGCGGTTAAAAATGTAACTCAATAGTAAATCAGTATGCAGTGAGCGCCCTCTAGTGGTGACTGTAGGCAGACAGGAAGTTATATTTTAAATCTACATCTGTGCTGGGATTTGGAGAAAAATGGAGCTTTTGACAAATCAAATTTTGGCGAATCAATCTACGGTAATTAACAGATTGGTTTTCACGTTAACTACGGTACTTTTCTATAATATGCAGCGGGTAAAGGGCTATTCTGATCTGGACATTTATGGCATATTGATAGGATATGCCAAAAATGTCCTATAGGTGCTGGTCCCATCTATAGGACAGGGCCCCATGCTGCACATGCGCGGCGTCTTCCATCCACAGCTGTGGGTCTACTGAAGATAGCACAGGCTCGTCTATTTTCGGACATCCCATAGCAGTGAATGGAGGAGCTCTCGCACATGCGCAGTGTCCTATCCATTCACTTCTATAGGACTTTCGAAAATAGCCAAGCCTGTGCATGTGAATGGAGAAAGCCGCACATGCACAGCAGGTTCTTCCTTCATAACAGGTGCCCCGTTCTTCAAATACAATCAGGTCTTAATGGGGGGGCAGCACCTATTGGACATTTTTGGCGTATCGATAGTAAGAAAAAAATCCCGCTAACACTGACAGTAAAATCAGCGTTTTGCTCTGATACTTTGTTACTCACTTATACAGTTGCGTCTTGAGGCGTCGCCGTAGTAGCCGGCCCGGCACTGCTCGCAGAACCTCCCTTCGGTGTTATACAGGCACTTGATGCATTGTCCGGTGCGGCGGTCGCAGGACCCGATGTCCGTCATGTCGATGTTGTTGTTGCACTGGCAGGGAAGGCAGCGTCCTCCAACCTGAAAGGGGTTCCCATAGAAGCCGGGGGCGCACTCGTCACATCGGGAACCTGGCGGTGACAACTCCTTGTTATTGAGGGCACGCAGGCAAGGGTTAAATTAAACCATTAAAAGTAACGAGTAATGTAAGTGACAGCCGTTACCCAAACACCAAAATATCCTATGTATTGTAGTAAGGGATGAAGCAGCAATCCTCAGATGAGGGGCAGTAGACGGCGCTCAGCAGGGTGGCATATTGGCATTTATCCCCTGCTAGCCCCGCCAAGTATAATAGTGCTTTTCTTTTACACAGACTTCCTTCTTCTAGGCCAAGAACGGTACAGGAAGAGGAGGTGACATGCGTCAGTCTCTGATTGGCTGGTCTCGTGTAACTTCCTGTCAGCTGACTAGCACTATGGTGTATTTTCTAGAAGGTATGACCAAGGCTGGTTTAGAAGGCATGATTGAATACACCAAGGGTGGGACTTCTATCTACACTGTCTGTGGGCGTCGTGTTCTCTCTTTGGGTGGTCAGGAGACCCCCAACATCCATAAACCTGTAAAGATCCTTGTCCAGTTCTTGGGACAGCAGACCTAAAAGTCTCATGTCAACCCACCTCATAGCTCCTAGGGTTCTGATCCTACAGCAACATCGGAAACCACGTTCTAGAGATGGTAACCATGACTGGCAACAGGTTCATAACAACTGTAGCTAAGGCCAAGAGCCCTATATACTACTATGCCTCACCATACATGTGTGCCATAAAAGTCACATTTTGTGTGATTGGACATTGCCCAACTCCATAGAAAAAAACGTACGTGCGGGAAGGAAAGAAAGGATTTGCAACAAGTATTATACGTAATGTGACTCAAGCCTCACAATTCCCAGCCCCTGAGGAGAGCCCTGCACACTTTCTCACCATCCATTAGGCCAATCCCCGCCCCTGAGGAGAGCCCTGAACACTTTCTCACCATCCATTAGGCCAATCCCCGCCCCTGAGGAGAGCCCTGAACACTTTCTCACCATCCATTAGGCCAATCCCCGCCCCTGAGGAGAGCCCTGCACAATTTCTCACCACCTATTAGGCCAGTCCCCCGACCCCGAGAGGAGCCCTACACACTTTCTCAACACCCAGTAGAAAAGAGAACGGGATCATCAGGCCTGGGCCATCGACTCTACAAGGGCCACACAACAGCCACATGATATTCGTCTATGGTACCTCACAACACCATCAGTGGGCATCACTGGTGAGAACAGCTCAGCCTAACTGGTCATAATAGTCCAAGCAATGATATGAGTCCTGGGTCATTGCCCGCCAGGACCCTTAGATATGTACCTCTTATGGTCCACGGGACCTGTCTGCATTTTGGCTTATTCAGGCAGCATTTGGATCCGGTAGTTACTAGGGATAAAATAATGGGTCTATAGTTCAGGTAGAGGTAAGCGTAGGATCAGGCTGGAGAATTGTGCTCATGGTTCAGCCAGATATGAGCTGTGGACATAATCGGTGAAATGTGTGGAGCCAACTGTGATCTGTGAAATGAACGTAGATCGGTAGTGCAGATCGTTCAGCCAAAATGTGACGTGGACTTCTATGGGTGTTTCAAATATTTTTGTTAATTTTTTATCTTCTTGTAGCTGGGTGTAGAAAGTACATTTGTAGCAAGTGTGGAGTCACTCAGGCTTCACAAAAATGCATAGCCCTTGCTGTCTCCTCCTCCTCCTCTCTCCTTTTTGGTTCCAATCTATGATCATTAGGCCAATCCCCCGCCCCTGAGGGGAGCCCTGCACACTTTCTCACCACCCATTATGCCAATCCACGCCCCTGAGGAGAGCCCTGCACACTTTCTCACCACCCATTAGGCCAATTCCCCGCCCCCGAGGGGAGCCTTACACACTTTCTCAACACCCATTAGGCCGATCCCCGCCCCTGAGGGGAGCCCTGCACACTTTCTCAGCACCCAGTAGCGTAGAGGATGGGATCATCAGTGCTGGGCCCCCGACCCTACAAGGGCCACACAACAGCCACATGATATTCCTCTATGGTACTATCAGTCTCTGTATTCAAAGTGACCTTATTCTCGATCTTCATTGGATCATCATAGGGGCGGGAAGGCATTTATGGGTACCATCGCATTTGCTAAATCAGCTATCGATAGGGCTTCTGTAGGACACTCTTTAATAAAGGTTCTGACCTAGAGATTAAATTACAGGGGTTTTTCAACAGGGGTAAAAATATTGGGATGTAGGGTTAAAAAATACAATAGGAACTACTCACCTCACCCATTCTTTGCCACCCTGTTCCAACACTTTCCCTGGTGGACTCTACTTCCTGGTTCCACAGGAAATGCCTGCTCAGCCAATCACCGGCTGAGGCAGGTCACCACTGTGTTTAGTGATAGGCTGAGCAGGCATTTCCTGTTTGTGCATACAGGGCCAGGAAGTAGAGACTATCAGGAACCCAGGTGAATCTGATTTATTTTTCTTAACCCACTCTGAGCTCTTGCCCAATATTTTTACTCCTCTCTGGAAAAACCCTTTAAGCTACCCATACATTTTAAAATCCCCATTTGGCCACTAGGTATTCCTCCTGAAACCCCCATACACGTGCACACTTGGCTCAGCAGAGCATGCATGTGTTCTCAATAGGGAGAGAGGAGTAAGAGAGCTGTCAGACATCTCCTTGAGAATAAAAGAATCGGGCATGTTGAAATCCATCTGCCCGATCCTTATCTCTCAATATCTGCCATCTGGAGAGTCGAGACATCCCCCATAGACATTGGATAGGTGACCGGTCCCTGCCAAAATCTGATCTTTGGTAAGCTAATGTATATGGCCGCCTTAAGGAGAGGATTCGTCATCCTGAGGAGGAGCGGCAGTGATGAAGTATTCGCGACGTGTGGTTTAGTACAGCAATTACGACACAATGATTATGATTTAGTGCAGGGATGCTCAACCTGTGGCCCTCCAGCTGTGGCAAAACTACAACTCTCAGTATGCCCGGACAGCCTACAGCTGTCAGCCTACAGTAGGGCATGCTGGGAGTTGTAGTTTTGCAACAGCTGGAGGGCCGCAGGTTGGGCATCCCTGATTTAGTGTGATGATAACTCCAGAGGAAGAAGCGGATTGGGTTACACCAAGCCAGTGTGTGCAGATGACAGCCTATACCTTTAATACGCCAGGCTAAGGCTACATGACCCACCCCCCATTGCATCTTCCACTGGTAGCCCCATGTTGGATCCTCTCACAGGTGGTAGTCACGACCCCACCCCCAATTCTAATTTATTTTTTTTTAGATCTAATGAAACTGGTTAAGGTGCCCGCTCTATGCGCTGTGCTTGTAGCGGAGACCACTCTCGGGAGTGAGGGAAAGCCATGCATTGGGTTGGATGACAAGGCCATTTACTCACGCCGGGCCCCTCCTGACCTCTTTACCAGTCCTGAGAAGAGAAACGATAAAAAAATACTGCACGGTAGGTTCACAGATGATATAGCCCACAGAACGCGCTCATTGGGGTATTAGTCCTTCAGGATTAATAGGACAACATAACATACCGTCATATAGTGGTTTATATACAGCAGGTTAGAGCTCAGGAGCCTGTAAGGAAGATTGTCAGGCACCTTGGACACCTTAAAAATAAAAAACGGGTCCCTGGGCAAGGGATTTCCCTCTTTTTCTCATCTATCTATATCCCACATAATACTGCCATACATTGCCCAAATAATCTGAAGTATTCAAATATTACTCCCTTGCATATATAGCTAAAGCCGAGTTCACATCTCCATTGAGCTTTCCATTCTGATCCGCCAGAAGAACAGAAAACTATAAAATAACTGATCCGTCTCATTTTCAGCATCAGTTTTGTGTCAGTTCCGTTAGAGATCAGTTATTTTTGACAGGAGGAAAAAGTTTTGCCTGCAGGACTTTTTCTCCCATCACAAGGGTCAGTTCACACCTCCATTTAACTTCAAAGGGGTTGTCCCATCTTAGACAATGGGGGCATATCGCTAGGATATGCCCCCATTGTCTGATAGGTGCCGGTCCCACCACTGGGACCGGCACCTATCTCATAAATGGAGCCGGCAAAGCCCTAGAGTGTTCACCGTGCCTGCGCAGCTGCCCTCAGTTCATTTCTAAGGGGCCGCTGAAAATAGCTCAGCTATTTCCGTCGCCCCCATAGAAATCAATGAGAGTGGTGGCCACATATGTGCGGTGCGCTCCCATTCATTTCTATGGGGATTCTGAAAATAGCCGAGTGCGTCGCTCGATCCTAGCGATATGCCCCCATTGTCTTGGATGGGCATACCCCTTTAAGGGTACGTTCACATCTGTGGCACGCCTGATCCGGCATGAATGCTGGGTGTCCGCCGGACAAAAACCATTGCACGCATCAAGTTTTCTCTGGCCAAAACCTGGCATCTGTACCGGAAAGCAACCGGATCACAGCCGGACCCCATTATAGTCAATGGGGATCCGGCAGTGAACAGTCGAATCCGGCAGTGCCCGATCGGGCAAAAACCGTGAGGCTGCTCTCTGCCGGATCTGCGGCCAGAAATGTGAATGCACCCTGACACAAACTGATCACAACTGATGCTCAAAATAAGACGGATGAGTTATTTTTCATTTTTCTTTTCTTCTGGCGCAGATGTGAATGAGCCCTAAATAACAGCGGGGTTCTCTTTTACCTAGGGTGGCCCCTTCCTCAGTTTGAGGTGTGACGTGGCATTTTGGGCACCCAAGGGTGGTCTGCCCACTTTGCAGCGAAGTCATGTAAGATTATAGGCACTGTTAGTGTGAAGGGTCTAGAGTAGTTGTCATGGGGGGCAGGGTCAGGAGAACATATTCCACCCTATCTGTGTGGATATTTCCTGGCTGAACGGTTTTCTATGCTTTTCATAGCCGCGGCGTTACTTACTGGGTGTATATCGTCTGTGGTAATGGAGACCACCTTCCAGTCATTGCCTGCCCTGGAGGGGAAGACTCACCTGTATAGCCCTGGTTACAGTTGCAGATGACCTGCCGTGATCGAGGGTCTTGATGACAGGACACTGCAAAGTGTCTCCCACTGTTGGGACCCTCGGGGCAAGGACACGGCCGGCAGTGATCACCAGATCCCAGCACTGGATTTCCGAAGTATCCAGCCGAACATCTGAAGAAGAAAAAAATAACACCAAGATCATCCGTTATTCCTCCTGGAACGTTATAAATTGGGCATTGCCCTTGCAGTAAGGTGAGTCCATGGATTGGGACACCGTCAGCACTTGATGTGGAGAAAGGTAAAACCCGGTTGTAAATGTATGCATATATTTCCAGGAGGAATAACAGAGGGACGGCACAGTGCAAAGTTCCTAAAAAGATACCTCAGAATTGTTTTTTCATGGGGAATAGAGGTATTTCATAAAATAGACATGTCGGGAGAGGTGACAGATTATCTTCAAAATAAAATCGCATCCTGCCCGATATTGAAATATTCTTGTCTATAGGGGGCAGTATTATAATTGTGCTGGTACAGTAAACATATTTTTTCAGAAGAAAAGGCTTAAAAAGGGACATTTTCCTAAAACAGAGATCAGCTCTGAGCAGTTGTCACTTCCCCTCCCCCACTCCTCTTGGTAACTCATAAGGAACATTATTCAGCAGGGGGCGACAGTGAGCACAGGAGGAATCTCCTTCCCTTGATTAGATCTGGGTTGTCAAGGATTTGAAAAACATGGCTGCCATCTTCCAGAAACAGCGCCACTCCTGTCCACAGGTTGTTTGTGGTACTGCAGCTCAGTCCCATTGACTTCAATGGAGCTAAGCTGCAATACCAGACACAACCCATGCACAGGTGGGGCGCTGTTTTTCTAATCTTGGACAACCCCTTTAATTTTTATGCAGTCTAATAGTCACCTCTCGCATCTGTCTCCTGTAGTGCTATCCCGACAGTTCAGACAGGCGCCCGTCTTCTGGTCGCACTCTTCTGAATGACCGTTACACAGGCATTTCCTGCAGTTAGGGAAGCCCCAGTGGCCTGGTTGGCACCGATTACACTTTGACCCATAGGCACCGGTCCGACAAGGGCATTGGCCATTATACTGGTCACAAAAGTTGTGGCTGGCGCCCTCTAGATTACAGTCACAGCCTGCAGAGTAACGTAAAGATGTTATATAATCTACAGCACAGGAAGGTAGCAACATAATGGCATTCATTTCCATTAACGGTCTTTACTTTTGCAGCCGGATGGTCCAAATCCATACGTTCCAGGGGCGCATCGGTCACAGCGACGTCCAATGACGTTGGGTTTACACCGACACTGTCCGCCATTTTGGTCACATTCTGAACTCAGCGATCCTTGAGGGTCACAGTTGCAGGCTGGAGAAGGTAATTGAGATTAGTCTGTAATTAGAAGAACATGTCAGTTTTCTTATGCAAACAGCGCCACACCTGTCTGTGGGTTGTGTCTGGTACTGCAGCTCAACACCATTAAAGTAAATGGAGCTGAGCTGTAATACCGCACACAACCTGTGGACAAGTGTGGCGCTGTTTCTGAAAGAAAGCAGCCATGTTTGTCTATTTCTGGACAGTTGGTGTTTTACATGCGGTTATTGAGTTGACTATCATTATTTTCCGGACAGTTTGTATATCCACCACTAGGGGGCGCTGAAAGACTAAGAGCAAATTTTCTTGCCGTAAATAGTCAGTATTTGAGCTCATGAACAAGACCGTTTGTATTATGCGGTCCGTAAAACACGGATCCTAAAAAAAAAAGAATGATATCCGTATTTTTTGCGGAACTATTGTAACAATGCCTGTCCTTGTCCGCAAAACAGACAAGAATAAGGCGTACTATTTTTTTGCGGAACGCACTTGTGGACATAAAGATATGGAATGCACACGGAGTCATTTCAGTTTTTTTATGCAGCCCCTTTGAAATGAATGGTTCCGCATGCGGGCCGCAAAAAAACAGAACGGACACGAACAAAAAAATGCAATTGTGTGCATAGGCCCTTATCCATATCCAATATACACCAGTACTGCTAACTCACCCAGGGCGCCATCATGAAGGATGGCCGACATGCTGGTAATCAGTTTGGAGCACACCTCATTGGTCGGCGATTTTAGGACGCTGCCGCTATTGCTGTGACAACGGAATCGCTCAAATGCATCCTTACGCTGAATGGAAGCTGAGTCTCCTCCGATAAACATCTCCAGAGAGGAGTAGCGCGGAACAAGAACCAACTGGGGGAAGAAGAAAGAAATGATAAAGACTGCCTTAATAAGTGGTATATGTAGAAGAAAAGGGGCCCCATAGCAAAGATCTAAGTGGGCCTCCATTATGGTGCTGGGATTTGCCACTCAATCCTCAATTTTCATGCTTATTAACAATGTAGCTCCTCAGGGGAGGGGAGTTGTTCAATGCAGCTCCTCAGGGGTGGGGAGTTAATGCAGCTCCTCAGGGGAGGGGAGTTAACAATGCAGCTCCTCAGGGGAGGGGAGTTAACAATGCAGCTCCCCAGGGGAGGGGAGTTGTTAACGATGCAGCTCCTCAGGGGAGGGAGTTGTTAATGCAGCTCCTCAGGGGAGGGGAGTTAACAATGCAGCTCCTCAGGGGAGGGGAGTTAACAATGCAGTTCCTCAGGGGAGGGGAGTTGCTAATGCAGCTCCTCAGGGAGGGGAGTTAAAAATGCAGCTCCTCCGGGGAGGGGAAGTTCTGCTCAGGTTCTAGCCAATAAGGGGACAGGACGCCTTTATGGTATCTACATGCTTGTTCTCAGTACATAGAGGCTCAGGTTTATGTATACCTCCAGTGATACTCACAGAGTCGATCAGTATACTGGCTCCTTGAACTCTCTCCCGAGAGCTGTATCTGGTGAATTCAAGGCGAATGGTGTAACTGACCCCACGCTCCAGGCAGATTGGCTGAGGCAGAACAGCATGTCTGTAAAAAATCAGAATCAGAGGAGGGGTTAAAGGAGAACTACTACATCTGTCAGCTGGCCACTGCACTGCACCTATGTCTCTATGACTAAATCTGACATTTTAAACCACCCACTTTTAACGGGAGTCACCAGTGAGGGGACACAGCATTCGCATCCACAAAACAAAATGATTGCCCATACTCTGTTGGATTAATCCAGTAGATAGCGGTGTGTATACTTACCTTCTTTGCTCCCTGTTTTCGTTGATCTCCAGGCACCGCCAGATGGTGTCAGGACCCAGTGCAGGAGCAAAGAGGGTACGTACATGCTGTGTTTTTGGATCAGAGGGTTTATTCCTTTTTGTCTGATTTGGGGTCTGAATTTTATTTTTGAATTAGGGGGTCTGATTTTATTTTTGGGGGCCTGAATCTATTTATAGGGTTTAGTCTGGGGTCTGAACTTAATTTAGAACTATGTTCTTAGGTATGATAGTAATATAGGGGTTTGGTCTGGGGTCTGAATATATTTGGATGGTCGGGGTCCAATCATAATATTGGAGTCTGATCTGAGGCCCAAAATTATAGGGGGTCTGAATATGTTTAGGGGTTTGGTCTGGGTTTGAACATATTTAGAGGGTCTGGGTCTGTTCGTTAATATTGGAGTTTGGTCTGGGGTCTGATTATCTTTAGTCTGGAATCTGAAATTAATTTAGGGATCTGGTCTTGGGTATGATATTAATATAGAGGTTTGGTCTGGGGACTAAATATATTTAGAGGGTCTGAGTCTGATCATAATATTGGAGTCTGCTCTGGGGTCTGATATTATAGAGTCTGAATATGTTTAGGAGTTTGGTCTGGGTTTGAATATATTTAGAGGGTCTGGTTGTCATCATAATATTAGAGTCTGGTCTGTTGTCTCATATAGGGGATCTGTATATGTTTAGGGGTTTGGTTTGGTGTCTGAAATTAATTAAGGGATCTGTTCTTGGTTATGATATTAATATAAGGGTTTGGTCTGGAGTCTAAATATATTTAGTGGGTCTGGGTCTGATACTACAGGGGTCTGAATATGTTTAGGGGTTTCATCGGGGTTTTCATAGAGAGTATTTAGAGGGTCTAACTCTAATCATAATATAGGGGTCTGATATTATAGGGCATCTGGATGTCTGGAGGATTGGTCTGGGTTAGAATATTTAGAGGGTCTGATATTGGAGTGTGGGTTGGGGTTGGATATTATAGAAGGTCTGAAATTAATTTAGTGGGTCTGGTCTGGGAATTGATATTAATGTAGAGTGCCTGAATATATGTGACCATTTTTTTTCATATAGGCCACACCCCTCAAATGCCACCCCCATTTCTCTCCCTGCTGAGGGCTCTCCCAGGTTGACACCTCTGCTGCCTGGTCTCTGGGCTTATTATGACTGTAATTATTGTCATCCTGCAAGCATTCATGCCAGTGTATACTGACACTGTATTTATTCTATTATCTGCATTAGTTTTATACCACTTCATGGTGTCTCTGTGGGTTGTAGTGAAATAGGGCTGTTTTCTTCTAAAAACATTGCCACAGCCATCTACAGGTTGCATATGGTAGTACAGCTCAACCCTTATTTACTTCAATGGAACTGAGCTGCAATACCAGACACAACCATGGACAGGTGTGGCGCTGTTTCTCAATGAAATCGGCCATGTTTTTTCTGCACAACCCCTTTAAACTCACCTGGTAGTGGTGGGAAGAGAAGTAGTCATCAGGTCATCAGAAGGAATGGTGTTACCGCAGGGACTGCTGGATGGAATAGGGCCAGGTCTGATAACGGATATCTTCACCAGCTGCCACCTCTCGGGAAACTGCTCAAAAATCAACAAAGGTAGATACAGTGAGAACCCGTCCATGGCAAGCTGACCATACACAGCCATAGTATGTGGGATTTTCAGGCCTGGGTGGTTTCAGGGCAGTAATAACCAGGCCCTGGTGTCCTAGGGGGGCCACACAACAGGAGAGCATTAAAGAAGAACTCCCGCAAAAAATGTTATTCCATGTCCTGCTAGAAATGTACATGATGTAATCTGTAGAGAATGTCATTTTCTTACCAATGGCTGTATTTGTGAGTTATACCTCCCTGATGTTTCTCATCTGTGTCATGTGACCAGCAATCAGACTCACCAACTGACACAGTATCTTATGTGTGGACAGAAAGTCTAATTCTCTATGTATTCCTATGGGAGCCTCACTTTCAGTCTCATAGGAATGAATAGAGCAGTAACTGACTTCCTGTCCTGGGTCAGTTGGAGGTCAGGGAGTTGGTCACATGACACAGCTACAATAAGAAGAGAGGGGATAACTCAGAAATGCAGTCTCTGATAAGAAGATTACATTCACTACAGATTATACCATGCACCTTTCCAACAGGTCAGAGAATAAAATTTTTGCGGGAGTTCTTCTTTAATAAGGGCATGTACCGATATTAGTAGAGTTGGTAGGAATTTTACCAGGGTTGTATCTACAAGGGGTGAAGAGGTAGTTGTCACACCCTCGTCCTGGTCTACAAGGGGTGAAGAGGCAGTTTTCACACTCTCGTCCTGGTGGCCTAGGGGGTCCTCTGTCAGCTGACAGGACATCAAATCTATTAATGGCAGGTAAAGCTTCTGGTAGAAATCTTATGTCGGGGCCAAGGGTTTAGCTGTAAGGGTGGAGAGGTAGCAATGTCATCAAGGCCCTGGTGCTCTAGGGGTCTTTTCTACCACAGGAGAGCAGAACTGTTAATGGCATGTAATGTTATTGGTAGGGTTGGTAGAAAACTTAGATCAGGGCCAGGGATATATCTATAAAGGGTTTAAAGTACTCAAACTTGGGCCCTGGTGCCCTAGGGGGCCCCCTTGCCAGATAAGAGGACATCAGACATATTGACGACATGTAATGTTATTGGTAGGGTTGGTAGAATCCTTAGATCAGTGCCAGGGATATATCTATAAAAGTGCAGATGTAGTAGTCAAACTTGGGTCCTGGTGCCCTAGGGGGCCCCTTTACCAGATAACAGGACGTTAGACAAAAGGACGGCATGTAATGTTATTGGGAGGATTGGTCGAAACCTTAGATCAGTGCCAGGGATATATCTATAAAGGGTTTAGAAGTAGTAGTCAAACTTGGGTCCTGGTGCCCTAGGGGGCCCATTCACCAGATAAGAGGATGCCAGATATATGGACGGCATGTAATTTTATTGGTAGAGTTGGTAGAAACCTTAGATCTGTGCCAGTGATCTATAAAGGGTGTAAAAGTAGTCAAACTTGGGTCCTGGTGCCTTAGGGGCCCCTTTGCCAGATAGGAGGACATCAGACATATTGACGGCATGTAATGTTATTGGTAGGGTTGGTAGAAACTTCAGGGCCAGAGATATATCTATAAAGGGTTTAGATGGAGTAGTCAAACGTGGGTCCTGGTGCCCTAGGGGGCCCCTTCACCAGTATAAGAGGACGTCAGACATATGGACGGTATGTTATGTTATTGGGAGGTTTGGCATGAATCCTACATCAGGTTGAGGGGTTTAGGTGGAGAGGTAGCAAGGCCCTGGTGCCCTAGGTGGAGAATTAGTAGTAAAAATAGTCCATGCTGCTGGGATAATATTACCTTTGGCTCGTACCGGAGCACTGCCTCATACTCCATAGAGTAGGGAATATTACTGATCTGGAACTCCAGAACTCCACCTTCAGGAACCAGAGCAAATCCCGGACCCGTCCATGTAGCAGGGTGACCCACTGGACGCTCACGCTCGAATACTGAGCAACCCTATGGTGGAAAGAGGGGGCAGAATTACGGTAAAGAACTGGGGTCTCCAACCTGTCGTTCTCCATCTATTGTGAAACTACAACTCCCATCATGCCCTGAGAGCCTGCAGCTGTCAGGGCTTGCTGAGAGTTGTAGTTACACAGTAGCTAAGAGCCACGTGTTGCAGAACCCCGCTAGGTAACACTGCAGTATTTGACAATGGGATGGCGGTAAGCCATGAGCTCTTCAGGGGCTTGTTACCTGTCGTAGCAGAGCTGACTCCGCCTCATAGGTGTAGTGGTCCAAGTCTATTCGATAATAGCCAGATTTGACCAGGTTACACTGCCTGCCCACCATGTTGTTTCTGCACCTACACTGACCCGTCTCAGCTGCGCAGCTAAGGAATAATAAAAAAAAATTACATGAAAAAATAAATAATATACAAAATCTTACAAATCTAACGACTTTGGCTCTGTCCCAGCATGACGGCCTATATTGTCTGTCCAGTGCTGCCTTATTATAAGCGCCATATAGTGTCTATATAACAGCCAGATAATACTTCCATGCCATTGCCTAAACAACAACAATTATAACGTGCTGCTGTCACCAAGAAAATATATACCGTATGTAAGCAGCAGTGCCACATCTATACTGCTTAACTACCGCCATATAGTATAATAATACTTCTATACCATTGCCTAAACAATAACTATAGAGTGCCTCAATCACCAAGAAAATTATACCGTACAGTAAGCAGCAGTGTCACATCTATACTGCTTAAACTACCGCCATATAGTATAATAATACTTCTATACCATTGCCTAAACAATAACTATAGAGTGCCTCAATCACCAAGAAAATTATACCGTACAGTAAGCAGCAGTGTCACATCTATAGTGCTTAAATACCGCCATATAGTATAATAATAATACTTCTATACCATTGCCTAAACAATAACTATAGAGTGCCTCAATCACCAAGAAAAATTATACCGTACAGTATGCAGCAGTGCCACATTTATACTGCCTAAATACTTCCATATAGCATAATAATATAATCATACTTCCATACCATTGCCTAGAGTGCTGCCATCACTAAGAGAAATATACTGTGCAGTAAACAGCAGTGCCATATCTGTAATCCATAAATACCGCCATATAGTGCCCATCATATCGCCATAAAGTGACCAGATCTCTATATAAAATTATCTAACGAGTGCTACACAATACCTAAATAATACTGCTATACGATTCATAGTAAGGTTCACAATGGTCACAAGGGGTTTCGGAATCCAGGCCGGCTGTGGCGCCCCCAACTGTAAAGGGGGCTAGTGTGCAATGTATGGTGCAACCCAGGGGCGTAGCTAACGGCTCATGGGCCCTGGTACAAGAGTTCAGCTTGGGCCCCCCTTCCCTCAGAGCTTTGTGTGTCTTCTTATGCAGCAGAAGGGTCTTTGGGCCCCCTCAGGCTCCTGGCCCGGTAGCGGCTGCTACCTCTGCACCCCCTATAGCTACGCCCCTGGTGCAACCCAAAGGGCCAGCCCTGCTACAATCATCCCAACACTGATGACGTCCTCGTAACTTCCAATAGTCATATCCCTGCAGAGGGGTCCACAAAGAGGTGGGGCGTGTGCAGATTTGCATAATGAGGCCCATTGTATACCGTTGGGGGGCGGGTTTATTTGGTCCCTTCAGACTTACAGATTATCCCATGCGCCACCAACGTCACAGTCGCAGGCCCGGCACCCATGGAGGTCATGGCTAAGAGCCCAGTATTCCGGCTGGTAGAATAAAGACACAAAACGGGAAATACAGTCGGAATTCATCACATACAAGTCGTGAGGCATTGACCTAAGGGGTCTGAATATTGTCTTATAATCCCCTCCCCCTATTTAGCCTTCAAAACAGTGACCGATCCAGCTCCTGACAATGCACTGAAGATGAAGGACATGGGTAGTGACTATAATGGGGCCCATAGACTAAGGAGTGGAGGCCATCTTGGGTGACCTCATGGTTCTTCTTCATAAAGAGGGGTAACCTTAACGCAACCCCCCCATCCACATAGATAACATGTCGTCAGCCTGCTACAAGAGAGCGCCATGATTTGGATTGATATTAGACCCTGTGGCCCGTATGCTAGAATTTTCTAAGACTAAGGCCCCATTCACACGACTGTATGTATTCCGTGTCCGTATAAAAACGGAACGGAAGACATACGGAATGTCTTCCGTAGTGTTCCGCATTTTTGCGGACCCATTGACTTTTAATGGGGCTACGGACGTGTTTTGAGGTCAAGTATAGGACATGTTTCATTTTTTTTGCTGCAGAACTTCCGTAATATACGGATGCGGATCCGCATTTTTTTTCTCCTATGGAAAATGAATGGGTCCGTATGGTTCCGCACCTTATCCGCAAAAATGCGGATAAGATGCGGAAATGTACATACGGTCGTGTGAATGGGGCCTTATGCACACGACTGTATCCGTTTTCCAGTCTGCAAATTGGAGATCACCAAACGGATATCTGCCGTGTGCATGCCGCCATGTTTTTTTTACCCCTGTAGAAATATCCTATTCTTGTCCACTTTGCGGCTCCATTGAATGAATGGGTCCACATTTTTGCGGATCGGATGCGGACCAAACATACGGTCATGTGCATGGAACCTTACGGTGGACAAGTCTCTACTGACCTACAGCAGGAATGTGAGGATTACATTGAGGACCGTGGAGTTTTGAAATTCTTTTTAAAAAATTTCAACCCTCTAAGAGGCGGAGCTTCAAGGATTTGGAGGCGGTTTATATTGCTTCAGTCATTAATCGAGAGGTCAAAGACCGTCTTCAGTCCTCGATGTCTTATGGCTGACAATTCTCCACTGACCTAGGACAAGCCGCCCAGCTTTTCAGCTGTAACGGCGGCCATGTTGGTGGTCACCTAGCCTTCCCAAAGCAGATATAACTGAGAAATAATTACATTAAATTTAGACTGCGATTTATAAGGATGTTGTTTGTTTCATGGTAAGGAAAAAATACACATTTTAAAAATATTTTTTATATATTTTTAATTATTTTATATTTGTATTTTCGAGCAAAACCCTATAAAAGCACAGTCCAGTCGTTTCGACAATCACGGTTCCGTTGTCTAGACCGCTGGCTTGTCCCTGGGTAGAGGTGACAAGCGCCCGTCAGTGCGGACGGGGTGGCCTCAATCAGCACATTCCCGTAGATTTCCCTTCTCATAGGGGATACGGTTACTGCCAGCTGGCGTCTGGAATGTATCGGAGGATATGAGCTGTGCACTCTGGGAAATGTTATTTCCTGTGGCAGCTCGGGAGGTGTTTGTATGTGCGGAATGGATCCTGACAGTTCATTATCCACAGCGCCGCTCCCTCCTCCTTCTTCAGGATGCACCGATTAAGATATTTGGCCGTGCTACCCCTGCCCATACTGAACGTGCCAAACAGGGTTCGTCTGTATACCAGGGGATGCAAGGGTTAAATTTAATTTTTAATTTTATTATTTCCCCCCCTTAAGGGCTGCCCCAGGGGACGGGTCTTCTAGAATTATGGGGCGGGTTTTATTACTTAGGGTGTCCGCTTGATCCCAGTCTGGCCCGGCTCCATGCTACTTACCAGACACTGGTTACAGCTTCGTCCGGTGACAAAACGCTTGCAGAAAGCAGTCTCCATTGACGGGGTCACAATGGGAGCCATCAGAGATGGTGCCCCTGGGGTCACACTGGCACCCTAGAAAAAGATGAAGCAGTCTGGTGACAACGTTCTTGTTTCATAGGCAGGAGAATTAAAGGGGTTGTTTCACTTCAGTAAGTGACATTTATCATGTAGAGAAAGTTAATACAAGCCACTTACTAATGTATTGTGATTCTCCATATTGCTTCCTTTGCTGGCTGGATTCATTTTTCTATCACTGCTTGTTTCCATGGTTACGACCACCCTGCAATCCAGAATCAGTGGCTGCGCTTGCGCACTAAAGGAAAAAGCTTTTCTATAATGTGCAAGTACGACCACCGCTGATGGATTGCAGAGTGGACGTAACCATGGAAATGAGCCGTGTATAATGTGATGCAAAAATAGAGGAAGCAATATGGACGATCACAATACATTAGTAACTTGTATTAACTTTCTCTCCATGATAAATGTCATGTTGCTGAAGTGAGACCCCTTTAATATTAAATGGAAGGCACTATAACTGCCATCTCACCACCTAACTGACATGGGTACAATAGAAGGGCGATATGGCCATAAATGTGTGTATTTAGTGCTAGAAGAGGAAAGACAGATGCTCTGAGGCCTCCACGTCTAGCAGCCTCTGCCACCCTCCTCAGGACGAGCACTGTAGTGTGGTGTTATTTTATAGGCACTGTGTGATAGTATTACTTGAGCACCGTATGGTAGTATTATTTCAGCACTATATAATGACATTATTTAGGTTATATACTGTATGGTGGTATTATCTCAGCACTGTATTATGGTATTATTTGAACTTTGTATGGTGCTATTATTTAGGCAGTGTGAGAGAGTATTCTTTGAGCACTGTATGGTAGTAATTTTTTTGCACTCTATAGTGGCATTATTTAGGTTATATAGTGTATGGTGGTCTTATCTCAGCACTGTATTATGGTATTATTTGAACTTTGTATGGTGTTATTATTAAGGCGCTGTGTGGTGGTATTACTTGAGCACTGTATGGTAGTTTTATTTCCGCACTCTATATTGGCATTATTTAGGTTAAGTTATATGGTGGCATTATGTAAACACCATATAGTAGTAGTATGTAGTTACTGTATGATAGCATTAGTTGAACACTGGATGTTGGTATTATTTAGGTACTCTATGGTGGTATTATTTGAAAACTATGTGTTAGTATTTCAAGGGGTTTCTGATAATAATGACCTATCCTCAGGGGCGGTGGTGATCTTACTGCCAGCACCCCCACCGATCTCCTGTGAGCGCTGCATTCTCTTCACCGTATACCTGCTCATCTTCGACATTACAGCTCCTCGGTCCTATTCACTTAATGGGATGGCGAGTAACTACAATGGCTAAGTCCTATTCAAGTGAATGGGACGGAGGAGCTGTAGTTACACTGCTCTCCGCTGCAATGTTGATGGTGAGCAGGTAAACTGCACAAGCGCTGCGTTCTCTTCAAACAGCTGATCGGTGGGGGTAATGGGAATCGGACCCCGACTGATCTGATATTGATGACCTATCCTGAGGACAGGTCATCAATATCAGAAACCGGAAAACCCCTTTAAGAACTGTACGGTGGTATTTAAAGGGAACCTGTCATCTCCGAAACACCCCCTTAACTAGAGTAAGAGGTGTATAGTGTAAGTGATGCTGAATCCGAATATGTAAGTTTTATCTTCATACTCACTTCCATTCTGACGCTGTGCTCCCACAAACCTGCAGTAAAATGCACTCAGTGGACTCCGGTGCTCACTCACATAATGGAGAGGACTCAAAGAAGAGTCCAGTGAGTGCATTTTACTGCAGGTTTGTGGGAGCACAGCGTCAGAATGGAAGTGAGTATGAAGATAAAACTTACATAACCGGATTCAGCACCACTTACAATATACACCGCTTACTCTAGTTCAGGGGGTGTTTCGGAGGTGACAGGTTGCCTTTAAGTATTATATAGAGGTATTTTAGGCACTATATAACAGTATTATTTAAGCATTACATAGAGGTATTTTAGGCACTATATGACAGTATTATTTAAGGACTGTATGGTGTTATTATTTAAGCATTATATAGAGGTATTTTACGCTCTATATGATGGTATTATTTTAGACACTATATGATGGTATTATTTATGCATTATATAGAAGTATTTCTGGCTCTATATGATGGTATTATTTTAGGGACTGTATGGTGGTATTATTTGAGCATTGTAATGAGGTATTTAGGCACTATATGATGGTAATATTTAAGGACTGTATTGTGTTATTATTTAAGCATTATATAGAGGTATTTTAGGCACTATATGATGATATTATTAGTTTTTTTTCAACAATTTGTTCCAAACTATCAAAAAGACAACACAGATGTTGTCTGATTTTATGGCCCTAGTTTTTTCTTTAAAAAAAGATATGGGGCCCTCTAAAATGTTCCAGCAAGGGGCCTGTACATAAACGGTCAATTACAGAGAACACCATTCACAGTAAATAATACAATAATACAATAAGGCTTCATTCACACGTCCGCAAAGTTGCGGAACGGGTGCGGACCTATTCATTTTCAATGGGGCCGCACTTCCGTTCCGCGGCCCTGCAAAAAAAATAGAACATGTCCTATTCTTGTCCGCATCCACGGATAAGAAAAGGCATTTCTGTTATAGAGCCGGCCATGTGCGGTCCGCAAAATGCGGAACGCACATGGCTGGTGTCCGTGTTTTGCGGATCCGCAATTTGTGTGTGAATGGACCCTAATTCATTCGTTTTCAGGATCCTCACGTTTACATCCTTGGACGATGTTCGCACTGAGCCCGTAAAATCCTGACTTGCATCTATCACATCTGGGGCCCTCCACATAGTCTTTACAGCGGCACTGTCCGGCGATGAACCCCAGAGCTGGGTCGTCCTGAGTATCGCAGAGTCCACCGTCCAGAGAGCCATCCGGGTCACAGTCACAGGCTGTCGGGTAAATCATTGGGAGATGGTCATTATTGCAGTACCTGACGCCAGAAGTAGCAGCGTTATCATATTAAAACATGGGAAGATGGAAGCCAATGTAGCAGAGCTGAATTCGCTAATCATTTGTTTATTTTACGAATTAAAACATTTCAGCTCTGCGACATCTGTATTTGAGAAAATATTTCATCATTTATAAGGTACAACTACTCTCACGTGCAAGTTTTTTTTTTTCATGATCAGCTCCCAAACAGACTTATGTATCGCTATGGTTACAGACTACAAGCAAACCCCATGTTAGTCTGATCCTGATCCGATTACTGTATTTTTGGTACAGATAGGAAAATAGGACGACACAAGGAAAATGTAATTTAGGATCAGACTACACAGGAGATATTTGTAGTCTGTAACCATGGAGACAGATAGGTCTGCACAGTACCAATATGACTACAGGATCTGACTACATAGGGTTGGTTTGTAGTCTGTAACCATGGAGACATATAAGCCTGTACAGTACCAATATGAATACAGGATCTGACTACATAGTGTTGGTTTGTAGTCTGTAACCATGGAGACACATAGGTCTGCACAGGACCAATATGACTACAGGGTCTGACTACATAGTGTTGGTTTGTAGTCTGTAACCATGGAGACACATAAGCCTGCACAGTACCAATATGACTACAGAATCTGACTACATAGGGTTGGTTTGTAGCCTGTAACCGTGGAGACACATAGGCCTGCACAGTACCAATATGACTACAGGATCTGACTACATAGGGTTGGTTTGTAGCCTATAACCATGGAGACACGTAAGCCTGCACAATACCAATATGACTACAGGATCTGACTACATAGAGTTGGTTTGTAGTCTGTGACCATGGAGACACATAAGTAGGGTGACCAGATCTGGGTTTTTTTTTGGGGGGGAGGTGTGTTCCTTTTCAGAAATAAGATAATAAAGGGTTATAACATGGTTATAACAGAAAATAATTGTTAAAATGGCCCTTAGAGGTTAAAAATAATTAAAAAAAACTCACCTTTTCCATTTGTTCGCGGCGCAGCCGGTCCGGTGTCTTCTTTCTTCTTTCACCTTGCAGGACCTGCAAAGGGACCTTTGGTGACGTCACCGCGTGGTGAGCGCGCTCACCACGTGGTGACCGTGGTAACGTCACCAAAGGTCCTGCAAGGCCGGGAAAGAAGAAAGAAGACACCGGACCGGCTGCGCCGCGAACAAGTGGAAAAGGTGAGTTTGTTTTTATTATTTTTAACCCAAGTTAAAATGACTTTGTTGGACTGCCTCAAACTGTTTGAGTCAAACATAAATTATGTTTGACTCAAACAGTTTGAGGCAGTCCAAAAAAAATCCCGGACGATTTTCCAATTCCCCCCGGACATTTTTTTAATGCCCAAAAGTAGGACATGTCCGGGGAAAAGAGGACGTCTGGTCACCCTACACATAAGCCTGCACAGTACCAATATGACTACAGGATCTGACTACATAGAGTTGGTTTGTAGTCTGTGACCATGGAGACACATAAGGCTGCACAGTACCAATATGACTACAGGATCTGACTACATAGGGTTGGTTTGTAGCCTGTAACCATGGAGACACATAAGCCTGAGCAGTACCAATATGACTACAGGATCTGACTACATAGGGTTGGTTTGTAGTCTGTAACCATGGAGACACATAAGGCTGCACAGTATCAATATGACTACAGGATCTAACTACATAGGGTTAATTTGTAGTCCGTAACCATGGATACACATAGGTCTATGCAGGAGCTGTATACACAATACGGCAGGAGGATTTTTTTTTCATCAAGACTATTTGCAATGGTTGTATTTTATTTTAGGTGCATTGGAGCAGTAACTAAAATGGCGGCCGAAGTATACACACCCTAGACCTGCAGCCATTTTTGTAACTATCGCCCGAAAATAGCATTCACCGCCCCATAGACAGAGGACCAGGGCGGTAGAGTATCCACGACCTAGCTATGTACTGTACCTTTGCAGACGTTGCTGTCTCGAATATCCCTGCTGGGGTCTTTGTAGTAGAACGGCTTGCAGAGCTCGCAGTTTCGTCCCATTGTATTATGCTGACAGTCGTCACAGACACCGCCGCTCGTGTTTCTGGTGGACAGGTACACCGCCATGTCAAAGTGACACTTTCGGGAATGATTGTTGCAGTTGCATTCTGAAAATGAATAAGAATTTCCAGTTAAAACCCTCTGGTGTAGCTGGGCTGGACAGTGCCCCGAATTAAAGGGGTTGTCCAGATGATTAAAGTAATGAAATAAGTCATACTCACCTACCAATCCAAAAACTTTCCATTACGAACTCCAGGTTCCCTGCTGGTGTCTACTGCTTGGACCCTCCTGACACACAGGAATGATCACTGTCTGAGGAGGGTCACTGCCACAGAGCAGCCCAGGAAGAGGAGACCACTGGAGACCCAGGAGGCGTCGGAATAGGACTGGCGGCAGATTTGTAGGTATTATATGTTTAAAGGGGTTGGCCCATCTCATATCATTAGGATATACCCCCAATGTCTGATTGGTGCGGGTTCCACCTCTGTCTCTAAAATGGAGCCCGCAAGAGAAGGAGAGTGGACTGCACATGCACGGCCGCCCTCCATTCATTACTATGAGAGTGGTTAAAAAAAAACCATGTGGCGCACTCCGTTATTTTCGGAAGTCCCATTGAAATGAATAGATAGCGCACCGCTCCATTTAATTCTATGGGGTTGACGGAAATATTGCTCAGCTACTTTCAGCAGTCTCATAGAAATGAATGACAGGTGGCCGCACATGTGCGATCCGCTCTCCTGCACTTTGCGGGCTCCATTCTAGATATAGGTATGGGTCCAAGAGGTAAGACCCACACCTATCAGACATAGCAATATGTCCCCAATGTATGAGATGACGTAACCCCTTTTCTAAGCTTGTTTTATTTTAAAAAAGTTCCTTGGTCGGACAACTCCATTAAAGGGGTCTTCTCACTTCAGCAAATGGGATCTATCATGTAGAGAAAGTTAATACATGGAACGATCATGTTGTCCTTGGGTCACCCAGGCTTCCTACACGTACATAGCCCCTGCTTTCCTTTCTCTATAGCTTCTTCTATTTTAAACTTAAATTGTTTGCGTCACTTCAGTAAGTGGCATTTATCATGTAGAGGAAGTTAATACAAGGCACTTACTAATGTATTGTGATTCTCCATATTGCTTCCTTTGCTGTCTGGATTCATTTTTCCATCACATTATACACTGCTCATATCCAGGGGTTACGACCACCCTGCAATCCATCAGTGGTGGTCGAGCTTGCACTATAGGAAAAAGAGCCGGCCTCTCTGGTGTCCAGGACTGTGGAAGCTCACATAGGCACGCATGCGCAGCAGCTCCCGCCCCGTCCACCTTGTGGCTGAAGTGAGACAACCCCTTTAATGGGTTTGTCCGACCAATGAACTTTTAACATGATATATGCATTTTGCTGATATGAGACGACCGCTTTATGTGTAAAACAGAAGAAGCTATAGAGAGAGGAGATGGGGCTATGTACGCGCAGGAAGCCTGGGTGACCCAGTGACAGAATGATAGCTCCATAGCCACTAAAAATGGCTGCTGTAACCGAGCTACAAGAGGAAGAAAAGTTCTGACGCATAACTGGTTGACATAGAGCAGGGATGCCCAACCTGTGGCCCTCCAGCTGTTGCAAAACTACAATTCCCAGCATGCCTGCACAGCCTATAGCTATTAGGGCAGGGATGGCCAACCTGAGGCTCTCCACTTGCAAAACTACAACTCCCAGCATGCCCAGACTACCTACAGCTATCAACCTACAGCAAAGCATGGTGGGAGTTGTAGTTTTACAACAGCTGGAGAGTCGCAGGTTGGCCATTCCTGTATTAGGGCATGCTGGGAGTTGTAGTTTTGCAACAGCTGGAGGGCCGCAGGTTGAGCATCCCTGACATAGAGAAAAACTAACCCCCCCAAAAAAAATTTCCACTCACTTTTGCAGGCATTGCTGCTGCGCCCTTCAGCCGGCCTCCAGGGAACGTCATTGAAGAAGCTGTCGCACTGCTCGCAGTTCAGCCCCTTGGTGTTGTGCTTACAGACACATCTGCCGTGGACCTGAGGAGTGGAAAAGGCTCAAAAAGTAAGAAAACCCGGGACGACTTTGCATGAAATATACGTATGTTTAAGGGCACTGAGCTGTGGACGAATGAGGGGGTTCAAACTGAATGGGAGGGGGGTGGACACCAGTGATTGGCTGAGGAAGGGTCATGTGACCCCATGGCAATCAGACGTTCATTGTGCAATTCTATATCGTATTTTTTATTTTTTTTTCAATTCTTAACCATTTTCAAGACCTCTGCTTGCTGTCAGTGGAGACATTCTTATTTACACTCGAAATGCCCATCATGACCCAGTCTAGCGTACACTGCTGTGAGTTTGTTGCAATGTATCAGCCTCTGTCAGTTACACTCAGCAGCAGCACAAGTTACTGTTGTCTTCACTGACACATTGTAACAACTGCTGTGTATCAGGAGAACCTCATGGCTTTCACTGACAGCAAGCGGAGATCTTGAAAATGGCGAAGAACTAAAACACAAAGTACGTTGCAAAATGGAAGAACTTTTTTTGTGTGAAATTAAAGGGGTTTTCCAGGTGTTTAAGATTGATCCTCAGGATAGGTCATCAGTATTTAAACGGTGGGGGTCTGACTCCTGGCACCCCAGCCAATCAGACGGAGCAGCGGCCTCTTCCTAGGCCATGTGACGTCACATTTTTGGTCACATGGCCTAGGCACAGCTCCAGTGAATGGGCCTGAGCTGCAATACCAAGCACAACCACTATGCAGTGTATGGCGCTGTGCTTGGTAAGCTCCATCAAGTGCCGTGACTGCTTCAAATAGCTGATCGACATGGGTGTCAGACCCCGTGGATCTGATATTGATGACCTATCCTGAGGAACACCCAAAAAACCCTTTAATAAGCTTTATCTCATTGAAGATCCCCTACCATGCCCTCTTCGTCCTTGGAGATGCCTTCGATGGGGGCACACTCGGAGGCGTGACCGTAACAGAAGCAGTTACCCCGCACCACCAGCTCGTACAGGGCGTAATAATACTTTTCCTTTATTTCCACTCGAGAATCCAGTAAATTATCGCCCAGCGTGTGCAGCCGGGTGAAATTAATCCTGAGGTTGGTGATCTTCAGAAGATCTGAAACCGAAAACATAGACAACGATCAGTATGTCAAGTAGGACCTCAGAAAAAGCAGTTTTTGTGGACAACCAAGTGGATGCATTGTCCACATAAAAAGTTATATGCGTAAAGGATATAGAGGGGTGTGTCCTTTTTGCCGCAGCTCAGGGAACGTGTCCTTTCTGCTGGAGCTCTCTACCTATCACAGCTCAGGATGCAGTTGATGGATGCAACTGAGCATGTGCGTCCACCTCAGGGAGGTGGACAGAGAAATAAGAAATAGAACAAACAGCAGGGGCCGCTATACAGACACATTTTTCATATTATTTATATATTATATTATTATTATATTATTTATAATAAATTTGCAATTACAGAAGTATTCAGATCCAGGTGCTGGTTTGAAAATGGCAAAATATTTTCTGTGGGTCAACCCCTTTAACATTGGGAAACGTGATTTCCGTTTCATTGTGCAGGCTTCATTTTCATTTTCAGACCCCCTGATATTTATTTACAACCTACTCCTAGTTTCAGACTTTTCTCATGGGGCTATGTCCCTCCCAGTAATAGAGACTGGATTTGATTATTGTATGTCCAGGATGCTGCTGTCGTCACTAGCCTTCCGGTATCAGTACAGCTTGATTTCTGGACTTGCTTTTCTTTCTACAGCCCATGATTGATCTCTTCTCAGTCACTAATGCTGAGGAGTGTGTGATTTCTCCTCTCTCCCCCTGTAGAGTACCCCCCCCCATTCCCCGGGTAATTGCCTTGTGTGTGCTTTTCCTCCCTATCTACAGCCTCAGTGAGCTGCCCTCCTTGGATGCCTTTCCTCAACTTCACACTCAGATCTGCCATTTACAAGCTCCTCCCCCTCTCTGCTGCTTATCTCTAATACTGAGAGAAGGGAGGGGGAGAGCAGAGAGAGCCATCAGAAACAGGAGCAGTGCTTTGAGGGATTTATGTTACATTCAGCAGCTCGGTGAAGAACTTACACACAGTCTGCAGAAGTAAAATAGGATGACATTTTTAATGAACACTATTTGAAAAGTTGCTTACGGTAATTTTGCATTTACAAAGCAAATGAACTATAAAAAATAAAATAATGCAAAATATTAATATTAATGGTAAGAAATTCTACTGTATCTCATAACATATGACTCCAAATGAGTGGGCCCCAAAACAACTGGGAACCTGCTAAAGAAACTCAAAGCTGAAGCTCGGAATCAATGGGATACTATTGTATCCAGCCTAGACAATGCTCTGTAAACAGACTGGATTCTAGACTGATACATTGTAGCAAACTAGCAGAGATCAGTGCCACTGCTGTTGATGTACCTAGCTCACAGAGCGTGGTCCAGACCAGTTAAAGGGTTATTCCTATCTCGGACAATGGGGGCATATCGCTGGGACCCGCACCTATATCGAGAACGGGGCCCCGAAAGTCAAGAAGGGCGCACCGCGCATGCGTGGCCACCCTCCATTCATTTGTATGGGGCCGCCGAAAATAGCCGAGCACCGGCTCGGCTATTTCCGTTGGCTCCATAGAAATGAATGGGAGCGCACCGCGCATGCGCGGCCCAGCTCCAATTCATTTGTATAGAGCCGACGGAAATAGCCGAGCCAGCCGAGCGGTGCGCCCTCCTTGACTTTCGGGGCCCCGTTCTCAATATAGGTGCGGGTCCGAGCGGTGGGACCCGCACCTATAGGACAATGGGGGCATATCCTAGCGATATTCCCCCATTGTCCAAGATGAGAATACCCCTTTAAGGCTACTTTCACACTTGCGTTCTTAAGGCCTTGTTCACACTTCAGTTATTTGATCAGTTATTTCCATCAGTTTTTCTGAGCCAAAACCAGGAGTGGAGGCTACACAGAGATAAGATATAATGGAAAGGTCCGCACCTGTTCTGTGTTTTTGACCAGCACCTGGTTTTGGCTCACAGTAACTGATGGAAATAACTGATCAAAAAACTGAAGTGTGAACAAGGCCTTCTTCTGGTATTGAGATCCGGCAGAGGATCTCAATACCGGAATTAAATGGATCTGTTTTGATTTTCCACATCAGGATGCATCCGTTCTGTTCAGATGCTGGTGTGTGAAATCAAAATGGAAAAAAAAAATGGATCTGTCACTAAATACATTGAAAGTCAATGGGTGACGGATCCGTTTTTCTAGGCTCCTTTCCTTTTTTTTTAGTGACAGATCCGTTTTTTTTCCATTTTTATGACTGGACACAAATCTGCAGCTCACAAAACGGAATGCGGTCGGAACAGATCTCTTTCCATTCAGAATGCATGAGGACTAAACACAACGTTTTTTTCCGGTACTGAGATCCTCTGACGGACCTTAATACCGGAAAATAACAACGCAAGTATTAAAGTAGCCTAAGCCTAATTTAATCCATGGTTTTGTATCCGGTCATAAAAACGGAGAAAAAAATGGATCTGTCACTGAAAACAATGTAAGGAGCCAAGAAAAACGGATCCGTCACCCATTGACTTTCAATGTATTTAGTGACGGATCCGTTTTTTATCCGTTTTGATCTCACACAACCGCATCCTAACAGAACGGATGAATCCTGATGTGCAAAATCAAAACGGATCCGTTTAATTCCGGTTTTGAGATCCTCTCCACGGACAGTACACGTCCCCATTCATTTTAATGTGTGTATTCACATATCAGTTTTTTACCACGGTCAGTGGGTCCATGTTTTTACGGATGCATGCTCTATTTTGTCCGTGTTCACGGATCCATCACGCCCATTATAGTCTATGGGTCCATTAAAGCCACGGATGCAACACGGATGCCATACGGATCATTAGGAAGAGATGCTTTTAAATTTATTTTTCAGCTGTGTAGTGTCAGTGAAACACGGATGACGCACAGACAGCAAAAAACGGACACACGGACCCAACATGGATCCTTCGCTGACAGCTTCACGGATGCATCACTGAGCACCTGTTCACAGATTTGAGCACTGGACATGGATGTGTAAATGAGGCTTTACACTTTTAAATTTCCATCTCTCAGCTGAGAGCAGGACTAGTTATGTACGGATTTACTGCCTCTGAATGTAACCAGACTATCCTCATTCACTGACAGCAAGCTTAGATCTTGCAAATGGTGAGTATATTAGAAAGTTATAAAACACATGAAGCAGGGCAGGATTTGGCTCCAGCTCTTTGGGACAGTAATCTGTGTATTGTTTGTGACAGCTCTGGTGATAATGTCGCTCCCATGCACTTGTTATCCGGGGGTCGGCAGGGTGACACTTCCACTTATTCTACCAGCTGGGACTTGTCAGGACTTTACAGTAATCTGTTTTATAAACTCTTCATAAGGCTGCGGCTGGAGAAGAGCCAAGAGCAACACCCAGTATCCTCCGTTATACAGGGAGTCTGCCATGTATGGAAGTGCAGAAAGCACCAGGCTAAATCAGTAACGGCCCCAGACGTCTTCCCTCCGCTCACAAATAGCTCCGCAGCGTTCAGAAGGGGAGACAGACGTCCCCGTAACTGGTAGGAAATAACTCAAGACTGATCTGTTAATTCTGCTCTAAGCTCCTATATCAATCTGCACCCGGCTACTGGAAAAATGTCATCGAAATCTGAGGCTCCTGCTGAAAATCCATCATCAACCAGTGTGTTCCCTGTCCTTAGAATATAATTACACAAAATCCATATAAAACAGAGGGTCTCTGCACAATCATTAACTTATCCTGTACTGATCCTGAGTTACATCCTGTATTATACTCCAGAGCTGTACTCACTATTCTGCTGGTGCAGTCACTGTGTACATACATTACTTATCCTGTACTGATCCTGAGTTACATCCTGTATTATACTCCAGAGCTGTACTCACTATTCTGCTGGTGCAGTCACTGTGTACATACATTACTTATCCTGTACTGATCCTGAGTTACATCCTGTATTATACTCCAGAGCTGCACTCACTATTCTGCTGGTGCAGTCACTGTGTACATATATTAAATTACTTATCCTGTACTGATCCTGAGTTACATCCTGTATTATACTCCAGAGCTGCACTCACTATTCTGCTGGTTCAGTCACGGTGTACATACATTACTTATCCTGTACTGATCCTGAGTTACATCCTGTATTATACTCCAGAGCTGTATTCACTATTCTGCTGGTGCAGTCACTGTGTACATACATTACTTATCCTGTACTGATCCTGAGTTACATCCTGTATTATACTCCAGAGCTGCACTCACTATTCTGCTGGTGGAGTCACTGTGTACATACATTACTTATCCTGTACTGATCCTGAGTTACATCCTGCATTATACTCCAGAGCTGCACTCACTATTCTGCTGGTGCAGTCACTGTGTACACACATTACTTATCTTGTACTGATCCTGAGTTACATCCTGTATTATACTCCACAGCTGCACTCACTATTCTGCTGGTGCAGTCACTGTGTACATACATTACTTATCCTGTACTGCACACTCTAAAAACCTCCATGTGTCTTTGTATATAATCAGACATATAGCAGTACAGTACTGCCCCATAGTGCACTGTTATGGCTTCATACATAGTGGAGAAGCTATAATAATGTGTTTAATCTGACGACTTACTCTGAATTCGAGGACTGTACGGGTCCCTGATGTGAATAGCCGGATCCAGAACTCTGAATATCACCTAAAGACAGAGGGAGAAGAGAATTATATACCGAAATATAGACTAGACTTTATACTGCTCATGGGCTCTGCAGGGGGGGGCGGCTTCCTCAAAACATCAGCACTTAAATATAGAAGCAAGGGACAGCAGTAAGGACGACCGCGCAGTCCCAATGTGCCAAAGCCACTCAGTGTGCCGCCATATGGTGCTCCATAGGAAACCATATTTCAGAATGATTTTCTAAGAAGCAGTGCGGAGTCTATGTGCGGTATGGCCCCACGCAACTTATAACACGGCCATGAGCACGGGGCGTAATACCGATATATTTTACGTATGTACCGCCAAAATTAGCCGTAATTCTCACCTCTCCTTCGGTGGACGGCTCGATTTCAGAGTATCGAGACTCGCAGATCAGATCGTCCACCTTCCTTTGGACGCTGGGTGAAATATTCGGGTAGACGGAGGCGCAGTCATAAGCAAAGTATCTGTAAACCTTCCAGCTCCGTCCGAAATCCGAGGAGCGCTCCACCAACATGGCTGCCGGCCTGAAGGTCTAAAGAAAAGCGTGACGAAACGTTAAGTTGCGCAACATTCTGGACCTTAAAGAGGACCTCTCCCACTCCTGACATGCGTGTTTTAATAGCTTCATGCATTCCCCATGTAATAACAATTCTGGAACATCTATTCTTATGTCTCTATGTTGTGCCATTCCTTTATTATTTCTACTAGAAGTTATGAATGAATTGTTAGCAGTCTGCAGTAAGGGTACAGAGGGGAGGTAACCAGTTGGGGGTGTGTCCCTGCACAGTCTGACAATGGCAGCACTGATTGGATAGAGCCAGATTGTGCAGGTACACACCCCCCAACTGGTTACCTCCCCTCTGTACCCTTACTGCAGACTGCTAGCAATTCATTCATAACTTCTAGTAGAAATAATAAAGGAATGGCACAACATAGAGACATAAGAAAAGATGCTCCAGAATTGTTATTACATGGGGACTGCACGTAGCTATTAAAACAGGAATGTCTGGAGCGGGGAGAGGTCCACTTTAAGTCAACGTTTCCCTTCCATTGACTGCAAGCAGAGGTCATGAATTTGTAATTTAATAGATAGGTAAGAAGGCCCCTTTAAAATGATGTCCTGTCTACCAGATAGGTTTGGTGAGGGCCCCCAGATTGGTTTTTGGGGGGTCTCTGTGGGGCCCGTGTCTGTTGCGTTTACCTTGAAAGTCATGATGAGGTGAGTGAAGTGAAATTCTGCTTCCAGGTCTAGCTGAATGCTGACATCTGAGACGCCTGGAAGACAACACAAAGGGTTAATATTGTGATTCCCACCCCCCACCCCCAATAGTGTGAGATAAGCGGCGCCCCCGAACCTTTAATACTGTGGGGTCTAGTGGAGGTAATTGCCGACCGGTCCATGTAAGTGTCCCACAAAGAACGTCCACGAAATCCAGAGTATTTATTTATTTATTTATCTTATTTATTTATTTATGCAGTTATATAGCGCCACTATGTTCCTCAGGGCTTTACAGACATTAGCATCCAACTGTCCTCAATGGGGCTCACAATCTAAGTTCCCTATCTGAGCGTCTCTGTGACATCATCGGAGGTGGAATTATTTTTTTTAAATGTTTTTTATTTCTTCGAATTGCCAAAATAATAAACTTTAGGCCACATGCACACGACCGTATGAAAAAACGGATCAGCAAAAACGGATCAGCAAAAAATACGGATGACGTCCGTGTGCGTTCGATATTTTGCGGAACAGAACAGCCGGTCCCTAATAGAACAGTCCTATCCTTGTCCGTAATGCGGACAATAATAGGACATGTTCTATTTTTTAGCGGAACGGAAATACGGACATATGGAAACGGAATGCACACAGAGTACCTTCCGTTTTGTTTGCGGACCCATTGAAATGAATGGTTCCGCATACGGTCCGCAAAAAAAAAACGGAACGGACACGGAAAGAAAGTACGTTCGTGTGCATGAGCCCTTATAATCAGAGATGAGCGAAGTTCAGTAAAATTCGATTTGATACAAAAAAATTGTTTTGTGACTAATTATCATACTTCGTCACCAAGCGCATTTCTTTGTAAAAAGCAGGTGCAATGACAGGATACGGCGATTGCGCCGCCCCCCCCTTTCATTGAAAGCCTTATTGCCGCAGTCATCACTGATCGCGGCATCTAAGATCCATATTAAAGTGTTTTATTGTTTGCAAATTGAAAAAAAAAAAATAAAATCGTACTTACCGCATCCATTTCAGCGTGAAGAGGCCATGTTGCTTGAAGATCCAGCGCGAAATCTCGCCCGGCACATGATGACGTCATCACAGCGGCCGGAGTGGTGATGTCATCTGTCACCCCGCATGGGATTTTGCGTGGGATCTTAAAGCAAGATGGCCTCTTCACGCTCTAATGGATGAGGTGAGTATGATTTTTTTTTTTTTTTACCGCCATTTCAGGGAAAATTGATTGGTTACCACGGAGCACCAGGAAATTCGGCTTTGTGGCGAATCGAATTTTTCATGAAATTCGGATCAAAGTCCACTTTGTGAACTTCGATTCGCTCAACGCTATTTATAAAATACGTAAAGGTTTGTCCAGGGTTGTAAAAATATACCTTCTTTTTTTAAAAAAAAAATAGCGCCACACCTGCCAGGATGACGACCTAAGGGCTCATGCACACGACCTTATGTATTTTGCGGTGCATAAAAAACAGACCCACAAAAAATACGGATGACGTCCATGTGCATTCTGTATTTTGCGGAACGGAACAGCCGGCCCCTAATAGAACAGTCCTATCCTTGTCCGTAATGCGGACGATAATAGGACACGTTCTTTTTTTTGCGGAACGGAAATACGGAAAAGGAATGTACATGGAGTAACTTCCGTTTTTTTTCGTGGACCCATTGAACTGAATAGAAAATGGAACTGACATGGAAAGAAAATACGTTTCGTGTGCATGAGCCCTTAGGACCAGCCCAAAGTCAAACCGTTCTGAACCCACCGCCTGTAACACATTTTTAGCAAAAAATAGAGGGGGAGAAGTAGCACCCTAGTCATGGAGAGAGGGTAACAGCCATCAGGTCCTTCTGTCCAGGGTGGCCCCCTCTGTTCTGCACCGCCCTCATACCTGCCCTGGGTTGGCACATGTCACTGCCGCATGTTGGTGCCCAGATGTCTGACAGAATGCGTCTGGAAATAAGAAATACATCAAAGTGTTTCCCCTTTGAAGCTGAATTGATAATAATGAAGGAATGAGAAGCTCGGATTAAGTGTCGCTGGTCTCAGTCTTCTCCTGGAGGGGCTTCAAGAGATCCAGGAGCCGCTTAAACCCTCATTAATGAGTCCAAATATGAAATACAGACTACGTCCCAATGTGTAATTCTGCAGGTGGTGCAGTCACTGTGTACATACATTACTTATCCTGTACTGATCCTGAGTTACATCCTGTATTATACTCCAGAGCTGCACTCCCTATTCTGCTGATGCAGTCACTGTGTACATACATTACTTATCCTGTACTGATCCTGAGTTACATCCTGTATTATACTCCAGAGCTGCACTCACTATTCTGCTGATGGAGTCACTGTGTACATACATTACTTATCCTGTACTGATCCTGAGTTACATCCTGTATTATACTCCAGAGCTGCACTCCCTATTCTGCTGATGGAGTCACTGTGTACATACATTACTTATCCTGTACTGATCCTGAGTTACATCCTGTATTATACTCCAGAGCTGCACTCCTATTCTGCTGATGCAGTCACTGTGTACATACATTACTTATCCTGTACTGATCCTGAGTTACATCCTGTATTATACTCCAGAGCTGCACTCACTATTCTGCTGATGGAGTCACTGTGTACATACATTACTTATCCTGTACTGATCCTGAGTTACATCCTGTATTATACTCCAGAGCTGCACTCACTATTCTGCTGATGGAGTCACTGTGTACATACAATACAGTACTTATCCTGTACTGATCCTGAGTTACATCCTGTATTATACTCCAGAGCTGCACTCACTATTCTGCTGGTGCAGTCACGGTGTACATACATTACATTACTTATCCTGTACTGATCCTGAGTTACGTCCTGTATTATACTCCAGAGCTGCACTCACTATTCTGGTGCAGTCACTGTGTACATACATTACATTACTTATCCTGTACTGATCCTGAGTTACGTCCTGTATTATACTCCAGAGCTGCACTCACTATTCTGCTGGTGGAGTCACTGTGTACATACATTACATTACTTATCCTGTACTGATCCTGAGTTACATCCTGCATTATACTCCAGAGCTGCACTCACTATTCTTCTGGTGGAGTTACTGTGTACATACATTACATTACTTATCCTGTACTGATCCTGAGTTACATCCTGCATTATACTCCAGAGCTGCACTCACTATTCTGCTGGTGGAGTCACTGTGTACATACATTACATTACTTATCCTGTACTGATCCTGAGTTACATCTTGTATTATACTCCAGAGCTGCACTCACACTTCATACCCCAGCTTTGTTGAGCTCCTGTGATGCTGACGGACTGTCAGTTTTTCCTCCATTGGATGATGTACAGGGGTTTCTGATATAAGGGTAACACTTCCTGGAATGTATATCAGTAGAGCATGCTCTGTGCAGACACTGAACAAGCAGGGAATAGCTGGAGATTTCAGCTCTTCAGTACTATTTGTATTGCTGCAGTAATACAGACAGATACCAGATGCATGTACTGAGCTTCTTCCCAACCTGTCCGGCAGCTGTTCATACAGCAGTGGCGGGCAGAGCTGGCAGTGCGCGGGCACCACCCAGCAGGAATGCCCTGTTATCTCCACCTGTTCCCCCCACACATGTAATAAGAAGATTTTCTCTGCTTGAACTTTCTGCTTGGTAAAAAGCCAGACACAAGTGTTATATCTGTGCTGACACATCCGGGGGCGCCTGCGGAAAAAGTGGGGGTGACCGGAGATCTTGAGTAGAGAGTGGCCAACCTGATACCCCCCCCAAACTCCCGGGGGCCCATATCAGGTCATTCACCAATCATATGACACTGGGGGCACCGCAGATAGTGTTAATGGGGGGCTGGTATTTTTAGAGACAGTGAAGTAAGGAGGCAGGGGATGTGTGTTTTATGAGGGCATGCTCTGCCCACGGGAGTATTTTTTATTGGGGCTCTTGTGGCATTAGGGAACTCTCTTGCACTGCTTAGTGGGCCCTTTGGCACTGTTTTGTGTGCATGGCACCCTTGCATTGTTTAGGGTGGCTCTCATGCAGTGTTTAGGACACTTGCACTTTTTAGGGGTCTCTCTTGCACCCAAATTGGGGGTTCTTTCAGTTTGTTAGGGGGTTATCTCGCACTGTTTAGTAGGCTCTGTTTAGGTTTAGTGCTTCTCTTGGGTACTGTTTTAGGGTGGATAATCTATGTACTGTTTAGGGTGCTCTCTTGCACTGTTTAGGGTGTGCTCGATGCATACTGTTTTTATCGGTGCTCCTCTTGCACTGTTTAGTAGGCACCTTGCACTGTTTAGGTGCTCTTTTGCCCTGTTTAGCGGTGCTCTCTTGCCCTGTTTAGGGGTTTTGTCCTTCTTTGTACTGTTAATGGCTTGCGTCTCTTGCACTGTTTAGGGTGCTCTCATGTACTGTTTAGGGTGCTCTTTTCATTGTTTAGTAAGCTCTGTTTAGGGAACTCTCTTGCACTGTTTAGCAGGCACCTTGGCACTGTTTAGGGTGCTCTTTTGCCCTGTTTAGGGTCTCTCTTGCCCTGTTTAGGGTGCTCTCTTGTACTGTTTAGGGTGCTCTTTGCACTGTTTAGGGTGCTCTCATGTACTGTTTAGGGTGCTCTCTTTACTGTTTAGGGGTGTTCTCATGTACTGTTTAGGGTGCCTTTTTCATTGTTTAGTAAGCTTCTGTTTAGGGAACTCTCTTGCACTGTTTTAGTAGGCACCTTGGCACTGTTTGGGGTGCTCTTTTGCCCTGTTTAGGGTGCTCTCTTGCCCTGTTTAGGGTGCTCTCTTGCCCTGTTTAGGGTGCTCTCTTGCCCCTGTTCAGGGGCTCTCTTGCACTGTTTAGAGTGCTTGTTTGCTTTGTTTAGCAATCTCTGTTTAGGGAACTCTCTTGCACTGTTTAGGGTGCTCTCATGTACTGTTTAGGGTGCTCTTTTTCATTGTTTAGTAAGCTCTGTTTAGGGAACTCTCTTGCACTGTTTAGTAGGCACCTTGGCACTGTTTAGGGGTGCTCTCTTGCCCTGTTTAGGGTGCTCTCTTGCCCTGTTCAGGGTGCTCTCTTGCACTGTTTAGAGTGCTTGTTTGCTTTGTTTAGCAAGCTCTGTTTAGGGAACTCTCTTGCACTGTTTAGTAGGCACCTTGGCACTGTTTAGGTGCTCTCTTGCCCTGTTTGGGGTGCTCTCTTGTACTGTTTAGGGTGCTCTCTTGCCCTGTTTAGGGTACTCTCTTGTCTGTTTAGGGTGCTCTCTTGTACTGTTTAGGGTGCTCTCGTTGCACTGTTAGGGTGATATCTTGTACTGTTTGGGGTGCTCTCTTGCCCTGTTTAGGGTACTCTCTTGCACTGTTTAGGATGCTCTCTTGTACTGTTTAGGGTACTCTCTTGCACTGTTTAGGGTACTCTCTTGCACTGTTTAGGGTGCTCTCTTGTACTGTTTAGGGTGCTCTCTTGCACTGTTTAGGGTGCTCTCTTGCACTGTTTAGGGTGCTCTCTTGCACTGTTTAGGGTGCTCTCTTGTACTGTTTAGGGTTGCGGACAGGAAGTGCGGATTACGGACAGCCAGTGTGCTGTCAGTATTTTATGCTGACCCATAGAAATGAATGGCTCTGCGTCTTATCAGCAAAATATGCGGCTCGGAGCCCGCAAAAAATACTGTCGTGAAAGAGGCCTTAAGGAGACTAGACGTGTGTGGAGACTTACTGGCAATGCTCCATGGGAAAATAATACAACAAGGGAAATTAGCTAAGCCAGATATCCATCTGCAGGCGGCCTCAGACACAGTTTGGGGAGGTTCTGGTTTTCCTTAAAGGGGTTGTCTCATCTTGCCTAATGGGGGCATATCGCTAGGATATGCCCCCATTGTCTTCTAGGTGCGGGTCCCACCGTTGGGAACCCGCACCTATATCGAGAACGGGGCCCCGCAAGGTGGTGGCTGGAGGACTCCGGTCCGGCCACCACCAAGCCGGCTCCCCATAGAAATGAATGGTAGCGCACCGCACTTGCGCGGCCACCGCTCCTATTCATTTCTATGAAGCCGACGGAAATAGCCGAGCCAGCGCTCGCTATCTTCGCCGGCCACATTGAAAATGAATGGAGGCGGCTGCGCATGCGCAGTGCGCCCCCGTTCGCTTCGGGGCCCCGTTCTCGATATAGGTGCGGGTCCCAGCGGTGGGACCCCGCACCTATAAGACAATGGGGGCAATCCTAGCGATATGCCCCCATTAGGCAAGATGAGACAACCCCTTTAAGGAGACCTTTGGTGTGGAGACTTAGTGGCAATGCATCATGGGAAAATAATATGCAAAGAGGTATCTCCCGGAGAAAAAGAACCGTCTCACTAGCGCCACCTTCTGGTGCTATAGTCACAGTACTGCAAGGCATAGGAGGGTCTGGACCACACATGGAGCCGGCCTTTTGGTGTCTGTGATATAGTAACATGGACCAGGCTGGAAGAATTTTTGGGGCTCCCTGTCTTCGTTTGTGGCCCTGGAGGACGCGAACAGACTCAGGATTCTAGGAGAGCTGAAGTAGCATTTCTGATGGCGGCCATACTCACCCAGCTTTCCCAGAATCGGATATAACAATATTTGTAACAACCTGATGCGGCCTGAGCTGAGCAGGTTGTAGGCCGCCGATCTGGAGATGTGAGTCAGGGTTTCCTGTGGAAAGATTGATCAATTCTTCCATAGTCCTAATTTAGACGACCCCTCCCGGGCGCTGGGGGGGGGGGGGGATGTAAATTTTTTCCGAGGAAAATAGAGGAATTTTAATAGGGCTGCAGATAAAACGCTGCTGGGATTAGCCGGTGAAATCCTCAAAGACTTCGCCTCTTTTCTTTTTTTTCCCTCCTTTTACAACCTTAATCCCAGAGAAGAATATATGTAATTAAATTAAGCGTCTTTAATGAGGAAACGGAGGAAAGAAAGGGGGCTTAGCGGGATCGTGGGGGCGCCAGTTTACGGAGCATTGTGGGTAATGTCCCCAACAGACACAGATTTCCCTTCCAGTGCAGTTCAGATGGATTTTGATTGATTGGTATGGGACGGTGGGGATAATTTACGAACATTTTTACTCCAGTTTTGGGCGTAAAAATGTTGCGCGGCCCAACTTTTTGCAACTTTTTGAATGGCCGTGCTACAAAATCTTGTCGCTTGGGTATTTTTGCACCATGTTCGACACATAGGAGTACCAAGAACATAGCGGGGGCGTGCCAACGGCTGGGCCAGGGCCAGACCCAGAACTTTGGCCCAGACAAATTTATACAAGGGTTCTCCAGTCAGGGGCTGCTCTTGTTTTTCCGTCAGGTACACTGACTGCTGAAGGTGCACCTAATTTATCACAAGGCACACGTCTCATCAAAATTAGGTGCACCCTCCTCCAGCAAAGTCAATGCCAAAGGGGAGTAAGAGCTGGTCTTTGTAAATGACCCCCAGTGTTTCCTTACCTGTGGCCCTCCTGCTTTTGCAAAACTACAACTCCCACCATTGCAAAAAGCTAGAACTCCCAGCTTGAGGCAGGCTGTCAGGGCATGATAGGAGTTGTAGTTTTGCAACAGCTGAAGGGCCACAGGTTGGTGATCGTTGGTATAGGGCAGGGATCAGCAACCTTCGGCACTCCAGCTGCTGTGAAACTACAACTCCCAGCATCTGTTCTTCTATCTCCCATGGAAGTAAATAAAGCATTCTGGGAGTTGTAGTTTTTTGAACTGCCGGAGGTTGCTGATCCCTGATATAGGGGATTACAGCCATAATGGTACGACCACACCACGTGGTCATGAGCCGTTCAGGTCGCAGACAGCGACGGTTGACAAGCGCACGACCAATTAGGCCTCATCTGTCTTTTATGAAGACCACAAAGTATACCATGAGTGTCACGTGTATACCGCCACGTGTGGTCGCACTCTTACACTGGTTTCAATTTTTCTCTGTGTCTTTTTGCCATTTTTCATGTTTTAGGTGTTTAGGTTTTTTGCATCCATCTCCCCAGGAAAGACAGACAGAGGGGGTTTAGTCTACAGCAGCGCAGAGTATTTCAGCAGAGGCCTGTGGATAATATTAGTAAAATTCTTGTTAGATTACCGTTCTCAGATTGCCACCAGGCTTTCTTCCTATCCTCAGCAAACGTGGTAACCACATTTTCGATGCGATGGCTGATGGGATTGGTCAGTCGGTTGTAAGGTCTCCGCGAGTCGCAGACGAAGCACTTCTTCTCATCCTGGAGATCACAAGGAAAACAAATTTATCTATGTAGCAGGTTATCAAATGACAGTGATCTGTGGGAAGTACAGATTATTGTTTTATCCTTGTATCCCATAATGCAACTTTTTTTTTATGCACCGGCCCTTTAACTGCTGGTGCCCCCTGAACCTTAGTGATCGGGCAGAGTGCTCATAAAATGGTCTACCCAATCATCTACAGCTGCATATTCCTGTAGGGAAGCATGAGACAGGACACAGACGGCACTGCTGCAACTATCCTAGACCACCAGGGACATTAACATTAACCTTTCCACTATCCAAGACCACCAGTGAACCGGGTATTAACCTTTCCATTACACAAGACCACAGGGAAGCTGACATTAACTTGCCCACTTTCCTAGCCCACCAGGAAAGCTGACATTAACCAGTCCACTACCCTAGACTGCCGGAAAGCTAGCATAAACCCATCCTCTACTCTAAACCACCACCTAACTCCTCACTACCCTAGACCACCAGGAAAGCAGACATTAACCAGTACACTACACAAGACCACAGGGAATCTTTCATGAACCTGTCCACTACTGTAAACCACCACCAAACTACCCACTATCCTAGATCACCAGGGACATTAATCTTTCCACTACCCAGGACCACCAGGGAACCTAGTATTAACCTTTACATTACACAAGACCACAGGGAAGCTTGCATGAACGCATCCACTACTGTAAACCACACCAAACTACCCAACTATCCTAGACCACCAGGAGAGCAGACATTAACCAGTCTACTACCCTAGACCACCATGAGGAAAGCTAGCATAAACCCCTCCACTACTCTAAAGCACCACCAAACTCCTTACTACCCTAGACCACCAGGAAAGCAGACATTAACCAGTACACTACACAAGACCACAGGGAAACTTTCATGAACCCGTTCACTACTGTAAACCACCACCAAAACTATCCACTATCCTAGACCACCAGGGACATTAACATTAATCTTTCCACTACCCAGGACCACCAGGGAACCTAGTATTAACTTTTACATTACACAAGACCACAGGGAAGTTTGCATTAACCTGTCCACTACCCCAGACTGCAGGAAAGCTAGCATAAAGCCCTCCACTACTCTAAACTACACCAAACTACTTCACTACCCTAGACCACCAGGAGGGCAAACATGAATCAGTCCCACTATCCAAGACCTCCAGGAAAGCTGTCATGAACCCTTACACTGGGTCACTTGAATGACATGATAAGATCTTTCTTTATCTATAAAACCGTTATGCATCATGACACAAAAAGTTCCCTCTAGACAACCACTTCCTAAAGACAAACCCCTGGTGACCATCTATAGGAAGCCCCACCACTTTACTACTACATGGAGACCCAATAAACGGGCGATCACATAATGCATGTTCACATTGAGTTCTCCAAAAAGACTTTGCTCTCCTCCTTCACCCAAGTGGTCCCCATCCACTATGAGGCCCAACCACCCAAATATTGCATATAGGATGTTTCTGATGAGGGCCAGTTATGAACATTACAAGTGAATATTGCCCTGGAATCTGCATGACACAGAAGAAGGACACGGTTCATAAAGCGTTCCATGTTTTTGGCTCTCGTTGCTTCTTGTAAATGAATTGCACATTTTGTTTTCGCAGCCTTTTGGCTTCTCTCACCTGGAGGTGACTCACGATGCAGTAGGGTTGTGCTCTGTGCAGTCCACAGGTTGACGTAGCCTTCAGTTTATCGGCCCGGCCTACGAGAAGGTCCCCGGTGGCGGGATAGCAGCTGCCTTGAGAACAGCCATGTGGATGCTCGGGATACTGGGAAAATACCTCCAGCCGCCAGCGCTGCAAGAAAATGCACCAAGATTGCCTGTTATGTCTGATTCCGCCACAGAAGAGTCATAGAACACGTCTGAAGGGAGGTCATGGTGGTCCTAAAATTTGCCAGTACCTATGGATACCTGTTTTTGAGAATTCCGCTAGGATCAGTGACTCCAGCTTGGCTGCATTGTCTAATGGCACTCTAAGGCAGTCTGGAATCTGCACTGTTCACCCCCATGCTTTACACTGCAGCGCTGCCTGTTCAGCACAAGCTCACCAGGAATCAGTGAATGGAGTCATAACTTCCATGATAGAAAGGATAGAACGATTTATAACTAAAATACTCTAATGATTTTAAACAAATTTCGACACTGATACTGAGGAAAAAAAGCCTCGGCAATGGGTGAGCCCGGAGATTTGCTCTCTACAGGGGCTGTTCGGGCGCTCTCCTGACATGTCTGTTTTAGTAAATAGTTGTATTTACAAAAAATAAAAAAAAGCTGGAGCATCGTTTAATTAGAACTCTGCTTTGCATTGTCCCTCTGTTACTCCTCCTGGTAATATACCTCTGCCATGTATTGCATGGATAATCTTATTAGGCCAAATGCAGAGCTAGCGGCTGTGAGAAATATTAAGGTCAGGTTTTCATCCACACCCCGCCCACTTTTAAAAAAATAAGTGGGGGATTACCATATTTTGACGCAAAATGGGACTTGCGCCAAATTTGCAACATTTGTACACTGGCGTAGAAGCTTGACACAGTATATAACAACCTGTTACTTCTCCACAGTGTAAGGCCTCATGCACACAACCATATGTATTTTCCCGCAAAAATACGGATGACGTCCGTGTGGCATTCCATATTTTGCGGAACGGAACAACTGGCCCCTAATAGAAGAGTCCTATCCTAGTCCGTAATGCGGACAATAATAGGACATGTTCCATTTTTTTGCGGAGTACCTTCCTTTTTTTTTTTTTTTGCAGAATTGAAATGAATGGCTCCACATACGGTCCGCAAAAAAAAATGGAATGGACACGGAATCAAAATATGTTTTGTGTGCATGAGCCTAAGGGATCATGCATGCGAACTTATTTTCCTTCCTTGGCCGTTCCGTTTTTTTGCGGACCCATTGATTTCAATGGGTATGCAAAAAAAACAGAAGTTAGGGCTCATGCACAGAAGTTAGGGGCTCATGCACACGAAAGTATTTTCTTTCGGTGTCCTTTCCATTTTTTTTGCGGACCGTATGCGGAACCATTCATTTCAATGGGTCTGCAAAAAAAAACGGAAGTTACTCCGTGTGCATTCCGTTTCCGTATGTCCGTATTTCCGTTCCGCAGAAAAATAGAACATGTCCTATTATTGTCCGCATTATGGACAAGGATAGGACTGTTCTATTAGGGGCAGCTGTTCCGTTCCGCAAAATACAGAATGTACACACGGACGTCATCCGTATTTTTTGCAGATCCGTTTTTTTCGGACTGCAAATACATACGGTCGTGTGAATGAGCCCTAAAGGAGTAAAACTGCAGCTGCATCTCCCTCCTCCTTTGTCTTCCATTTGCGGTTTTACACTAGAAGGATTTTTGTGGGGGACTGAGGAGGATCCTGCAGCCGGCGGGGTCAGAGGAAGGCGACGCTGACCCTCACTAATAGAAATTGGCAAATGTAATGCCTATGAATTCACAGAAAGTCCCCCTGTGTCCCCATCCACCGCACACACCTGCTCCATCCCATAATAGACATGACGCGTCCTGAATACGTTCTAAAACCGTCTCTTTAAAAATGAACCCTGTCCATTCCTGTCCGTCCCAAAATACACGCATAGAGAGACCCGGCGACACCTCGCAGAATGTGCGTATATTTAACAACTGCCCCCCCTCCCCAGGTCAGGCCCCATGCCCCAGGCCCTTTATCCCATGTCGAAATTCCTGTGCCACCGCCCTGGAAGACGAGATCCCTGCCAGGACAATTTGCTTTTTTGTTGGCAATTCCCATCTAATCGTTCCAGAGGAAGAATTCTGATCCTGTCAGTATTGTACTTTCCAGAGTCATCACTCCCACATTCCAGCTTGGGAGATGCCTCTGAGCGGACACGGCCATCTGAGGTTTAGGGAGGGTTCCGTCAGCGTTCGTAATTCCGTTATACTTTTATATAATTTAAGGACGCAATGCCAAACTGAACCTTTTTAATAGTTCAGTTTTGTTCCGTTCCAATACATTTCTATGGGCCACAAATAATGGTTTGGTTTTGGACTTTCTTTTTCCGTCTTACATAACGGAACAAAACGGAACCGTTACGTGTCCCCATAGAAATGTATTGGGACAGAGCAAAACGGAATGCCTCTTAAAGTGGTTTTTGCCATCACATACAATGGGGCATATTGCTAGGATATGCCGCCATTGTCTGGGGACTGGTCCCACCTACATCAAAGAACGGAGCGGGGAAATTAATGGAGGGTGGCACTGCGCATGCGCAGGTCGCCCACCATTCATTTCAATGGGTCTGCCGAAAATAGCTGAGCGCTGGCTCGGCTATTTCCGTCTGCCCCATAGAAAATGAACGGGAGTGGGGGCCGCGGCATGCGGCGGCGTGATCCCATTGTTTCTATGGGAGCTGCGCCTGGTGGTGACGGACCCTTGGAAACCTGGGGTCCTCCAGCCACAGCGCTCCCCGCTCCGTTCTCCTTGTAGGTGCAGGTCCTAGAGGTGGGATTCCATATCCTAGCAAATATGCCCCCATTGTCTATGATGGGAATACCCCTTTAAAGGGTTCCGTTTTGCATTCTGTCCTTATAATTCTGTTATAATCCGTGAATTATATAATGGAATTAACGAACCTAATTCGAAACCCCGTACTTATCTGCAGCTGAACACACCTCGGTCAGCCTCCATAGCTTGTGGTTCTAGGTCAGCTTCTAGGAGGTCTTCTAATGTGAACCTGCCACCATTTTTTCTTCTATTCCAATCTTTGACACGGGATATGCCATAAATGTCTGATAGATGTGGAACTTTAGGAACCATAACACTCCCAGAACTAGGGTCCCATCTCCCATATCCCTGCATGGACTGAAAGGAGAGGTGACCACGCCGGTGAATGACTCTCTCCATTTATGTCTATGGGTATTACAAGTTCTAGAGATAGAGGTAGGTACCAGAGATGAGGTCATACTTGCCAACAGTCCCGATTTTGCTGGGACACTCCTACGAACTGGGGGCGTTTTGTGGGTGTTCTGGGGTGGTCCACGGGGCGGGGCTCATATCTGTCAGGCATTTCTGGCAGTGCTAGAAGATTCTAAATTGCTCCGTTGCGACAGGAAGGATTTTGAGGATCAGATTTCCCTTAAAACCTCAGATACCCTATTACAGGGATGGCCAACCTGAGGCTCTCCAGCTGTTGTTAAACTACAACTCCACCATGCCCTGGTGACACTCTACAAAGAGTGTCTCTCACTCTGGAGGACCCAGCATGTCCATGATTTACACAGCCTATTGATTTCAGTGTGTGCGCCTTCTTTGCCCTGCGGAGGCACTGTAGGGCAATAGAATTCTTACTCTTCTCAGGTTCCTCCCTGATTACCGCCGATGGCTGGGTTTCCAATTACAACCGCGGGATTATTTTTGGAGAAACCTCTAGCAAAAAAAAAATTTCATAGCTGACCTATATAGGGGTCTGAGCTCTAACTTTACAACTGAACCCCTAATTCACTCAGCCGAGAAGCGAATGATTAACGTTCGGCCCTGATGATCAGTAACCTGCCACCTGTCCCTGTGAGACTACAACTCCCAGCTGGTGAGCCCTGTTGTTGATGACACATCAACCAGCAGGCAATGAGAAGGTTAATGTTTTGCTCGTAAAACTCCCATTTCCTCATCAGAAGCTCTGGCACCCATCCCGTGTCTGTCGTCTCTCATGCCGCAGTGTGACGGGAAGCACAATGGAGGTCCGCAGCGCCCCCCGCCCCTGCCTACTTTATCTTTTAATAACATCTTTTGTTAGTGTTATGTGAAATAATAAGCCTGGTTGGTGGTTTCCTGCCGGGTTCTCTTGCTCTTTCGGTCGACCGACGACAGATTTAATCAACGGCTGAATATGGCGATTTTCAAAGCATATGGCGTCTTCCCCATATTGGTGCTAGTTGTGCGCTCTCATTACTTGTTAGCATGCTATTATAGTGAATATTTGACTATTTTGTTTATTTTGGATGATTTTATTACATCTCATCAGATCACCGCAGCTCCTCATATATCACATATTAAAGGGCATCTGTTCAGCAGTTTTTGTACCCATGACACTGGCTGACCTGTTACATGTGCACTTGGCAGCTGAAGACATCTGTGGTTGGCCCCATGTTCATATGTGTCCACATTGCTGAGAAAAATGATGTTTTATTATATGCAAATGAGCCTCTAGGAGGCAACGGGGGCGTTACCATTACACCTAGAGGCTCTGCTCTCTCTGCAACTGTCGCACCCTCTGCCACTTTGATGTCAGGGTCAGGCAGTGTAAAGGTCTATTCACATGCGCAACTGTTTTGCGGTCTGCAAATTGCGGATCCGCAAAACACAGACATCGGCCATGTGCGTTCCGCATTTTTGTCAATCAAAGTGCAGAGGGGGCACCATTGCAGAGAGAGCAGAGCCTCTAGGTGTAATGGTAAACGCCCCCGTTGCTCCTAGAGGCTCATTTACATATAATAAAACATCATTTTTCTCAGCAATGCGGACACATATGAACATGGGACCACACACAGATGTTTTCAGCTGCCAAAGTGCACATGTAACACGGTCAGCCGGTGTCATAGGGACAAACTGCTGACAGATGCCCCTTTAAATGGTAGCCTATTGATTTCAGTAGGCTCCATGTAATACCACATTTTTCCGCCAGGTAGTATGATCTGTCGCTCCCAGAGTTAATTAACTAGGGTGACCAGACGTCCTCTTTTTCCCCGGACATGTCCTACTTTTGGACATTAAAAAAATGTCCGGGGGGAATTGGAAATCGTCCGGGATTTTGTTGGACTGCCTCAAACTGTTGAGTCAAACATAATTTTATGTTTGACTCAAAACAGTTTGAGGCAGTCCCAACAAAGTCATTTTAACTTTTAAATGGCCTTTAGGGTTAAAAAATAATAAAAACAAACTCACCTTTTCACTTGTTCGTGGCGCAGCCGGTCCGGTGTCTTCTTTTCTTCTTTCCCGGCCTTGCAGAACCTGCAAAAGAACTTTGGTGACGTCACCCGCGGTCACCACGTGGTGAGCGCTCTCACTGCGCGGTGGACGTCACCAAAGGTCCCTTTGCAGGTCCTCGGAGGCCAGGAAGAAAAAAGAAGACCGGACTGGCTGCGCCGCGAACAAGTGGAAAAGGTGAGTTTTTTAAAATTATTTTTACCCTCTAAGGGCATTTTAAACAATTATTTTCTGTTATAACGGAAATAATAAAGGGAAGTTCGGGGTCCCCATTCCCTGGGGTATAGTGTAATGGGGGTGATCCCCCGCATTCCAAAAAAAAAAAAAAAAGGTGTCCTCCTTTTCAGAAACCCAGATCTGGTCACCCTAAATTAACGCTGGGGGCATCAAGTAGTTATGTACCTGGATGGCGAACACAGGTGCCCTCCTGATTCCTGAAATCAACTGTAGAAGGACAGACTTGGCATCTGGCTGTGGCCACCGCAGAGAGGGACTATGGTTTTTGATGCTGCTGGGGCAGTCTGTTGTGTGCCACTTAGTTGTTTGGGCTTTGCTAGGGCGGGTATTTTGTTGCGGCAATACGGTAATTACTGTCCCCTCTTACTTGTGTTGGCCCTGCCCCCTGTTAGTTTGGACTCATCTACAACATGAAGGGACACTTTAATTTTATTTTTTTTCCTCAGGGCCACTTTAAGTTCCCAGTCCGCCACTTGACTCTGATGCATGTCCATAGTACGGAAGTCTTACATAAAATCAGAAGCACATATAGCGGTACAGTATAGGTCCATGAGTGACATATTATAGATGCACTGGGCCATATGCACGAGCCCTAAGAGAAATGTGTCATGAGAATGACCCGTGGGTTACCTCAGGTTATTCTCATGATGGATGAAAAGGTCCGATACTGCAAAGTGATGAAGGGGCAAATATATGAAGAATATTAGACGGCCAGTACAGGAGAATGATGTGGGGTTGGGAGAATCTTTTCATAGAGCTGTCACTTACGGTCATAAATAATGAAGAAAACCTTACATTAATACATGCAGGGCGCACTGACTGATGACTGATCCATACTGATTGACTGATCCCATACACACATTGTGTCCTTGTATCTGGGGTTACTGAAGAACCAACGTTCATTGCAAAGATCCAGTTTGGAAATCACGTAATATATTATCTTATATAAGGTAAGCAGCCATACATTAAATTATTGTTAGATGTCACCAAAACAGCTGAGGCGTAGGCTCCACAAAACCTCTGAAGGTGTCCAGTATTAAAGGGGTTGTCCTGAGGATAGTTCATCAATATTGTAAACAAGAAAACCTCATTTAAGGGGTTGTCTCACTTCAGTAAGATGCATTTATCATATAGAGGAAGTTAATACAAGGCACTTACTAATGTATTGTGATTCTCCATATTGCTTCCCTTCCTGGCTAGACTCATTTTTCCATCACATTATACACTGCTCGTTTCCATGGTTACAACCACCCTTTAATCCAGCATCAGTGGTCGTGCTTGTATACTATAGGAAAAAGCTCCTGCCTATGTACACGCCTATGCTCCCAGCAACCAGAAAGGTCAGTGCTTATTTCTATAATGTGCAAGCGCGGCCACCGATGATGGATTCAGGGGTGGACGTAACCATGGAAACGAGCATTGTATAATGTGATGGAAAATGAATCCTGCCAGCAAAGGAAAGCAATATGGAGAATCACAATACATTAGGAAGTAGCTTGTATTGGCTTTCCCTACATGATATATGCCACTTGCTGAAGTGAGAGAACGCCTTTAAGTTTTTCAGCAATTTGCTCTACAGCATCTCTTCTGTGGGTTGGGACTATAAGGACCAACCTTTACTCCTCACACACATCATTGAGCCATTGGGCTTCCATGACCTGTTGACCTCCCTTGGCCCAGTTTTGATAGGTACTACTACTAACCATATTACATAGCAGAACACCCCACAAGACCTGCCATTGTAGAGATGCTCCGAATCAATCGTCAAGACATCCCAAGTTGGTCCCATTTTTCCTTTTCCAAATGCATCACCTTCAAGATCTGACTGATCGCTCGCTGCCTAATAGATCCCTACTCCCTTACAGGTGCCATATCTTGAGCAAATAGTGTAATTCTGTTCACAGTGGCCTTAGCATCATGGCTGATCCTGTCAGGGGTGTGTCTGTCAAACAACCTGCTGACTGGTTCCTATAGCAACCACAGGAAATTCGCTTTACTTGGTTTACTGGGACACTAGAAGAAGATGCATAACACTGATTGCTTACATAGATTGTAGTTAAATGCAGTGTTTTTCTTTATAAGTCCAGAAATATTCCTGCCCCCCATGATGACTACTGCTTGTCAATTATCTGGAGAACCTCCACGTCCTGTTCTCATGTGTGACTGCTGATCAGCCGCTCCTATTATTATAGGCTGCCGGTTTTGTGCCCCTGTAGGCCGTCCCTCTGCCGGCCGGCTGGAACATCATGGGAGCCAACAGCAGCTGCATAGACGGAGGCTGCCAGCCCTATGACTAGATGTGTCCAAACTAGAACATTCCTCCCGACTAATCCCGATCTGGCCGTAATAATATTCTAAATGGAGCGATATCAAGAAAATTAATGTTACAGCACAAATATGTCGCCTGGCTCAGCGTTATTACAGCTGCAGTGGCTGCAGAACAGGGATGCGATTGTTCATGGTATCCATACCATGGGAGTATAAGGCTTTCCAGAGAAGTCCATCGCTCGGTGCCAGCGCGTTTCTGCAACGCCCATGGTGGAGCAGGATCTGTTTATAGACCCCCAGAACAATCTGCTTTCTATTATCTGCCGTTTCTGTAGGGGTCACTCATCAGCGGAGGCCTATTATTACAACAGTTATGCCCCGTGCCGCTCCAGTCCTTCTTTATGGGACTTCTGGAGATAACCGAGTACAGCACTTACCTACTTCCGGCAGTCCCATAGAGAAAGAGCGGAGCAACGTTGTGCATGTTTGACCAGAGATCCATTCATTTGGAGGTTCAGGACCCATTTTTGCAACCCATCAGTTGGACCCCCCCATCTAACCCGCTTAAAGGGGTATTCCGGTTACCATAAATATAACTTATGCTTTAGACTAGTTCATCATCAATATTACCTAATATAATGTCATTTTCACATATTCACCGTTCAGTAGTTATAAAAGTAGTTTTCTTCCTCTGCTACCCACTGTGTTTCCTCATAAGTTACCATGGCATTGACCTGTAGTTCTAGCCTTTGTTAGGTCGAGCATGCTCAGTGTGTTGTTATCAGTTCTCTAGCTAAATGTTACTGTGTTCCTGCTGATTACTGAGTAGAGGGGGCATGTCTGCACTGTGATATCAGGCAGCCAATCAGTGAACAGCAACACTCACAGCAGGAAAGCTAGGCAGTGTGGGGATTGTAGTTTTGTGAGGGAAGATCAGGAGCCATGATACTGTCAGTGTGTTGTCGGCTCACACAGGAGCTAGACAAATGGATTGTAAGGTAAAATGAAGCTCTGGTTATATGTACAGGTATGGGTTCTGGTTATATGTACAGGTATGGGTTCTGGTTATGTGTATAGGTATGGGTTCTAGTTATATGTACAGGTATGGGTTCTGGTTATATGTACAGGTATGGGTTCTGGTTATATGTACAGGTATGGGTTGGGTTCTGGTTATATGTATAGGTATGGGCTCTGGTTATATGTACAGGTATGGGTTCTGGTTATATGTATACATATGGGTTCTGGTTATATGTACAGGTATGGGGTCTGGTTATATGTATAGGTATGGGTTCTGGTTATATGTACAGGTATGGGTTCTGGTTATATGTATAGGTATGGGTTCTGGTTATATGTATAGGTATGGGTTTCTGGTTATATGTACAGGTATGGGTTCTGGTTATATGTATAGGTATGGGTTCTGGTTATATGTATAGGTATGGGTTCTGGTTATATGTATAGGTATGGGCTCTGGTTATATGTACAGGTATGGGTTCTGGTTATATGTACAGGTATGGGCTCTGGTTATATGTATAGGTATGGGTTCTGGTTATATGTACAGGTATGGGTTCTGGTTATATGTATAGGTATGGGTTCTGGTTATATGTATATGGTATGGGTTCTGGTTATATGTATAGGTATGGGTTCTGGTTATATATGTATAGGTATGGGTTCTGGTTATATGTACAGGTATGGGTTCTGGTTATATGTACAGGTATGGGTTCTGGTTATATGTACAGGTATGGGTTCTGGTTATAAGTACAGGTATGGATTCTGGTTATGTGTATAGGTATGGGTTCTGGTTATAAGTACAGGTATGGGTTCTGGTTATATGTATAGTTATGGGTTCTGGTTATATGTATAGGTATGGGCTCTGGTTATATGTATAGGTATGGGTTCTGGTTATATGTACAGGTATGGGCTTCTGGTTATATGTATAGGTATGGGTTCTGGTTATATGTTACAGGTATGGGTTCTGGTTATATGTACAGGTATGGGTTCTGGTTATATGTATAGGTATGGGTTCTGGTTATATGTACAGGTATGGTATGGGTTCTGGTTATATGTAGGTATGGGTTCTGGTTATATGTACAGGTTATGGGTTCTGGTTATATGTACAGGTATGGGCTCTGGTTATATGTACAGGTATGGGCTTCTGGTTATATGTACAGGTATGGGTTTGGTTATATGTACAGGTATGGGTTCTGGTTATATGTATAGGTATGGATTCTGGTTATATGTATAGGTATGGGTTCTGGTTATATGTATAGGTATGGGTTCTGGTTATATGTACAGGTATGGGTTCTGGTTATATGTATAGGTATGGGTTCTGGTTATATGTATAGGTATGGGTTCTGGTTATATGTATAGGTATGGGTTCTGGTTATATGTACATATGTACAGGTATGGGTTCTGGTTATATGTATGTATAGGTATGGGTTCTGGTTGGCTCACAGCTTGCAGCCTTAATGCAGTTTTTTCAAAAATTAAGTTACTTTATCGGAATACCCATTTAAAGGGCATCTGTGAGCAGTTTTGTACCTGTGACACTGACTGACCTGTTACATGTGCACTTGGCAGCTGAAGGCATCTGTATTGGTCCCATGTTCATATGTGTCCGCATTACTGAGAAAAATGACATTTTAAATATATGCAAATGAGCCTCTAGAAGCAACGGGGGCGTTGCCGTTACACTTAGAGGCTTTGCACTCTCTGCAGCTGCTGTGCCCTCTGCACTTTGACTGACAGGACCAGGTGTGATCACATTTACACTGCCTTGTTCTGTCAATCAAAGTGGAGAGGGCGTGGCCTCTAGGTGTAATGGTAATGCCCCTGTTGCTCCTAAAGGCTCATTTGCATATATTAAAACATCATTTTATCAGCAATGTGGACACATATGAACATGGTACCGACACACAGATGACTTCAGCTGCCAAGTGCATATGTAACAAGTCAGCCAGTGTCATAGGTACAAAACTGCTGACAGATGCTCTTTAATGCCCCTGTCAGGAATAACAATCTGCGCTTCTGTGTCCCGATGTCTGACACCCTTTAAAGGTGAGATCATTAAGAAAGGTCTGCTTTTTTTTTTTTTTAAATCAGAAATAGCTCCACTCATGACTATAGGCCGTGTCTGGTATAACAGTTTAACCCCACTTTCTTCAGTACTGCAATACCAGATAAATCCCACGTTGGCGCTAATGGCCAGACTATTATTTCTAATCTCATTCCACCTGCTTAAAAAATGATCACCTGCGGCTGTCAGAACATGCTGGGAGTAGTAGTATCACACCAGCTGAAGGGTACCCCGGTTGCAGACCGCTGCTCTAGCTGTACGTTTGTTTGTTAGGTCTGAGCGCCGTTCCAGCTTCGCTTGTATCGTTCAATGACGACAGGCTCGTTTAGGAGCCATTAATAGATTATGTGTCCTAATATAGTGGCAGGAGATCCTGTTCTCAGGACCGCAGCTCTGGAGCAACCGGAGCATCAGAGACGTCTGGCAGCAGCTCCTGACCACTCGTCTATTATATCCATCCTGATATACCTTCACATATCCGAGGTGTCATTGAGATGTCAGGGGATGGTAGTGGCGGGGACTGTAAGTGTATCTGCATGTATGTAGCTGTACTATATATATTATCCATGCCTCCTGAGCTGTGATAGGGAGAGAGCTGCAGCAGAAAGGACACGCCTCATGAGCTTTAATCAGGAGATCAGCTGCAGCAGAAAGACACGCCTCATGAGCTTTAATCAGGAGATAGCTACAGCAGAAAGGACACTCCTGAGCTTGTGATAGGGAGAGAGCTGCAGCAGAAAGGACACGCCTCATGAGCTTTAATCAGGAGATAGCTGCAGCAGAAAGGACGCACCTCCTGAGCTGTGAGGAAGATAACTGCAGCAGAATGAGGGCGCGCTTCTGAAGTTGTGATAGGGAGAGAGCTGAAACAGAAAGGACACACCTCCTGACCATCATAGGCTGAGAGCTGCAGCAAAAACAGCACAAGCCCTGAGGAAAGACACATCCCCTGAGGTGCGATAGGGAAAGACCTGCAACAGAAAGGACTCAACCCTAAGCTGCCTGCCTAAAGAAAATCTAGCAGAGCAATTGGAGCAGTGAATGGGGAGTGCCTGCAGCACTAATTTCATGGAAACTAAATATTCATTGTTCAGTTTCACTCCTAGAATCCAGGCGTTTTTAGTCCAGAACATAACCTGGCAGAGTCGGCCAGTGCTAAATCATCCAGTGCTCATGTTTCTCTCCAAGCAGCCTGGAAAACAGAGGATTTTATTGCTTCTACAGATTTCCATCTCCATCTCTTACCTCCAATGTTGTGAAAACTGCACTGAGAAACATCCTTCATACAATGTGTCCCCTGCAGAGCTGCATGCCTGGACTGGAGCGTCACCCTAACCATCCCTCTGTCTCTTTTAATGAGGCATTTAACTGGTTCCCAGTGACGTTCAAACACCTGTGCAGCACCCATCAAAGACAGGAATGTGGTGGTACCTGTGACTCTTCTGTGGCCCCTGAGTACAGGTATCCTGGTCTGGATATGAGCATCAGGTTTTATATATAACTGGAATGGCTAGATAAAATATATAGCTTATCCTGTACTGATCCTGATCCTGTATTATACTCCAGAGCTGCATTCACTATTCTGCTGGTGCAGTCACTGTGTACATACATTACTTATCCTGTACTGATTCTGAGTTGCATCCTGTATTATACTCCAGAGCTGCACTCATTATTCTGCTGGTGCAATCACTGTGTACATACATTACTTATCCTGTACTGATCCTGAGTTACATCCTGTATTATACTCCAGAGCTGCACTCACTATTCTGCTGCTGGAGTCACTGTGTACATACATTACAATACTTATCCTGTACTGATCCTGAGTTACATCCTGTATTATACTCCCAGAGCTGCACTCACTATTCTGCTGGTGCAGTCACTGTGTACATACATTACATTACTTATCCTGTACTGATCCTGAGTTACATCCTGTATTATACTCCAGAGCTTCACTCACTATTCTGCTGCTGGAGTCACTGTGTACATACAT
>ONZH01023309.1:0-16331 GCA_900303285.1 Rhinella marina
AGAAGGAGGTGATCCAGCAGGTGATCCAAGGCCTGCGCCATCGTTTCCACACCGTGCGGACCCCGGGCCAGATCCAGCGGAAATGGTCCAATCTGAAATTCAAATGCCCAGAGCGGCTTAATGAGATCCGTGCAGCGATACGGCAGGGTGAATAACAAAATATTTGATAAGTAAAAACATGTAAAAAAATTAGTGTACTGTATTGTATATATACCAGCAGTCACTGCGAATAATGAAAAAAGTATAGAAGACTCAAAGATGTGCCCATGCTGCAGCTACTGTCAGTGGGCAATATCCAAAGTATTTCTACCGCACCGTGTTAACAATATAAAGAAAGTTATTGCAATGATGATGTTATCTATTGCCATAAATACCTTTTTAGAATAAGAAAATATGATATGGCCGCCCTCTCACACCCATAATATCTTAGTAGTAGTATGTGTTAGTATTAAAAAGAGTCATCATCTAACAATTGTGTACATTTTTATGTTGCAGAGCACCGTCAACGACGGCGTCACCACCATCACCACCTGAAGTACCTGCAACCTCTAGTAAGTGTAAAACATATTTAATTTATTTTTTATCCAAGCTACGTGGGAGTACAGCTGCAGTAAGGGCACTAGTGGTTAGGAACGGGATCCTCCAGCCCCAAACTATTCCCATGTAGCTACAACTGTTCATTAGAGTTGAATTTAAGGCTACTTCTACTCTAGCGGCAGCCCGGATCCAGCGGGTGAAGGGTCCCTCCGTGTCCATGCTGCCGCAGGTACACATGTGGGGCCGGAACCGCGCTCAGGCCCAAATTCACTGTAATGGGGGTGGGCCGCGGATCTGTCCGCATTACGTTAACCCCTGCTGAGAGGTAGCCGAAGCGAAAATACAACATGTAACTGTTGTATTTTCGCTCCGGCTGCCTCTCAGCAGGGGTTAACGTGCTGCGGCCGGATCCGCGGCCCACCCCCATTACAGTTAATTTGGGCCGGAGCGCGGTTCTGGCCCCACACGTGTACCTGCGGCAGCACGGATCCAGAGGGACCCTTCACCCGCCAGATCCGGGCTGCCGCTAGTGTAGAAGAGCCTTAGGCCATTATTTAATGTTTTTTGACAGCTGCTGCATCACAGAGGAGCCGCTCTCACCGTCCTCCACACCAGCGAGAGAGGACCCCACCTGCCCCTCCCAACACCACCAGCCCAGCTACCAGAGGTAGAAGGTAGGTTAAAAAAAAAGTGTAATGGGTGGACCTTCTGTCTTCAAAATATGAGCTAAATGTATGTTTTATCTTTGGTAGCTCCAACCGACAGGGAGCAGTTTTCCCCTGGACCATGGGAAGACCACGCCGTATGGGTGTCCAGTAAGTACTACAAAAGGCTCAGTCAGTACAGAATACATATCACAGAATAAGTCGCTCCAGTACATTAAAGTTTAGATTTTTTTGTGGGACAACCACTGTAACGCGATCATACAAAGTAAGTAACTGTTTCCACCCCTACAGACATCCCCACTGACTTCAAAGTGGAGGCTGGATTACGGTGCCTTGGCTCCAGGCTCCACGTTGCCTCCCGGCTCATTCGTGGCTTTCAGCTGGAGCTGCAAGAGCTGCAGGACATGATGGCCCGACGTCGGCAAAGGCCGGCGTAATCTTATTTTTTTGTTCCTTTCTTTTGTTTATTATATTATTTATTTGTTAAAATGAAGTTTTTATTTATTACTAAAATATTCTTGAAAAACCTGTGTTTTGAGTGTTTTGTTAAACCTTTAACACCTTTCTGATCCTGACATAGTGTGAAGAAGACAGAGTTTTTTTCCCACGGCCATTTTCCCATACTAATGAACACAGCGGTGTCTGCCGGCCAAAGTATTACTACATTACACACACTCCTATTCACTGATTACAATTGACAGACAGAAAAATAAAATAGGCTTGGCTTGTTTGGTCAACAAGCCTGTACATTCTACCTTAACATAGGCAGTGAAAATTATATATGAGCTTTTTATGGCTGCCCCGGCCAGTAGTAGTAGGGGACGGGGTATATCAGCAAAGAGTGACAGGTAAAATAAATACAACAGACTGCAGTGGTGTATAACAATGTCCGCTAATATAACTTGTACGAGAGGCAGAGGCAGTGTAAAAAAATGTATTAATTTTTTTTTAAATATATATAACACATGTATATATATATTTTTTGGAGGGGGGCTCCAAAAGGCTGAGACTCCAAAACAAACTTAACAATACTAAATAGAACTATTAGTAACGTTAACTAACAACAGCTACTCTCCTACTAAGCGTTGGAAACGGAGGCGGAGGTAGACAACAGTGTTTTTTTTGGTTTTGAAATAGGGTTTTGGAGACTTCGGATTCGTACAGCCCATGACATGACACAATACATTTGGCTGTAAAATTATGGCCCGGCTGACAGCAACAGTGGGAAGACACTCATACTATTCTGCCCTGCAAGGCCTGATCTAATCACCACCAGAATCTCCTCTCTAAAAACCCTCTCTGACATGACACTTGAGGCTGGGCAGGAAAGAAGCCCTAGTGCATAGTGGGACAGTTCCTGCCACTGTTGGCCTCAGGGAGGCTGTCCTCTATAACCTCTATAAGGTGGGCTTCGTTGGCTTCTTTTTTTAGAAATTGCAGAAGGGACACCACTAGGAGGGAACACTGAAGCCCGAGAGGTGGCAGAAAATGACGGGGTTTGCTTGAGTGGAATGGTGGAGCAGGACGAGTCTGACCCCTGGCTACATATGGATACTGTATCAGCAGATGACAGTAGATCATCCGGCTGAGACTGAGATGAGCGTGCCATCCACTCCACTACCTCATCTACTTTCTCCTCCACTACAATTTTGCGCCTCGGTGGGTTAGCATGGTGGAACAACGGCCAAGTATTGCGAATACTACTAGTAGATGCTCCGGCTACAGGTCTTTTTGGCACTGCTGCCCTGTGCCACCTTCTCCTTTTTTTTAAAGCTCAAAGTCTGGCTGGAACTGGACCCCTTTTGCTTATCCATTCAAGACATTTTTCAATTTGCTCTGTGGCCCTGCAGCTGGTCTTTGTCCCTGTATCTCCCTGTCTCTCCCTATCTCTCCATGTCTCTCTTTCCCTGCTTGATTAAATCCTAGCCCTGAACTGGCCCTGCAATTGCCCTGCAGTATCCCTGATATGTGTAATATGGATTCCAAGAGCTATTATATCAAATTTTCACAAAACAGGTCTCAGAACTTCACACACAGTGCTTCTGCTCGTCTCAGCAGTCGCAGCAGAAGTGATGCGTCACTGGCTTGCCAAGCCTGAGCCAATCAGAGCAGGCCCTGCCCACTAGGTCAGGTGATCGCTTTCTTCCTGGGCTTTTGCGCACAATAAACGAACTAACAGTAAAAGTTCGCTAATGAATTGAATTCGTACGCAACAGCGTATACAGTAACTTATACGCAGCAATAGCGTATAATTTTTAGGACAAACTACGTAGCGAATGCGTACAAAGCCGAAGTGAATCACCTAATATTCGGATTCGCATCGCAGCTAAAAATTCCCAAGATTTGATACGAATCAACGAATCGACTAATCGATTTGCTCATCTCTAATCAATATTAATGATTCTCTACAGATAATTAAATAAGTTATTATTGTTTCTACTGCCTTCATATTATGCTTCAGTATGCAGTTTATATTCATATATAATAGTTATTTGATAAAAAGCAATGACTATGAGAAATGAAGAGACACAACGTTTATATTTCCCAATACTGCATGTGCCTGGCCATTCTACCTATGTACATCTGCCTACAAATATTAGCTATTCGTGTACACACAAGGTATAACGTTGATGGTTTTAGTTGGTTAAAGGTACAGTAGAAAATATGCCCTAATACTAATATAGTAAAGACAATGCAACTATGCAACTTAGATTGTGAGCCCCACTGGGGATAGCCTGATGCTATTGTCTGTAAAGTGCTGCAGAATATAGCAGCGCTATATAAATCCGTAAATTTAATAAAAAAGACTAGGTTGGCATCACGTTTTTTCCATCTGTTTAACATATATATATATATATATATATATATATATATATATATTTGTACACGTTAAGCGGATACCTCAGACTGATGTCTTACAGTGGCATCCGCCACCATATAGTTCCATTGTAAAATAAATGTATATGTTAAATGGATGCCTCAGACATAGAGTGCCACTGTATTAAAACGTAAACATTTTTTACCGGACTCTGCATGTAGTCATATAGCAATCCATTGTTAATATTGTTACAGTGTTTGCAGATTTTATGAACATCACTGAGACATTGAGGGAGAAGAAAGAACTGGTTTACTTTACTTCGGACAAAACAGCAACCAATTATTGTGGCATAATCATCAAGATGGAGACTACCGGAGATCAATTATCAGGAATGGGACAAGAGAAACAGAGACAATTGCCACAATAAGCCTAATAGTGGGAGATGACCAACTGATCCACATCAGACATGACAGCACTGCAACGGATATTTCAAAATGTAATCTCCCTTGAATCTTTCATGACACTTAATAAAACACACTGCTCGGTTCTTCCTAAAAAGTAGATATGTGAAACTAAGCATGCCTCCGCCTAAGAAAACAATCTGTATTGCTTGTTTTAGGGAGAGTAAATAAGGAAGTTGTCCAGGCTCATGGGATTACTGTGCTATCATAAACACGGAAAATATGAGTCACTAAAATCCACAGGGTTTTAGCAATGAAAGAAACTTTCGACTGACTATAAAAAAAAAAAAAAAAAAAGCATATTTTCTGTCTTTAGATTCTGCTATATTGTGCTATAACTGCAATGTATCAAGTGTGTATTTCTGGCTTTAACCTTTACATGAGGGTTTCCTTATTTCCTTTCCTTATTTCACAGATGTTAATATTATTCCATTAAGTAGGTGTTGTAGAGAAATATTACTTAGGTGTTAGTGTCTGGGAACTCCTGTAAAATGTCTGGACAGTATGAGAAAATTTTAGGACTTGTATTTGACTAGAGCACAAACTAAATCCACTGTATATGCAGTAATTTGTAAGGCAGGTAAACCTCACACATCCTCCCATTACGTAAAAGACTACAGATATACAACCTGAAGAAACAGGCATATTGTAAAAGACAAATGTGTAAGTTCTGTATCTTGCTTTCTATATAAAGCTTATGTTATGCTATACTGTGCTATACTTGAGGTCCTGAGTTGCTTGGACAGGCAGCTGCAGTTCCTCAGTGGCACTGTCACTGAAGCTGGCAGCCATAATGCTAGTTTCTTAGCTATGAGCAAATAGGAGGATATGCAATGGTCAGTGTAGATCCAGGAAAAGCCTGATACCGATGTAGGTGTGTGCATTGTGACCTAGAGCACATTAAAGACAATACATTTCTGTGCCTTTTTTGTGAATTGTAACCATTCATAGTTGTGTGACACACTTGTGTGGCAAAAGAAAGGTAATGCCTTCTGTTTAACCAATACAATCTGTTACAGTTTCTGTGAATTGAATCCTCAACCATTTATTGCAAATGAACAATTCTGGCAGTAAAGATCTTCATTATTCACCATCAGATAAATAACTGCACATTGTCGTCACCCTATGGTCATTATTAGAGATGAGCGAGCATACTCGTCCGAGCTTGGTGCTCATTCGAGTATTACGGTACTTGTAAGTGCTCGCTTCTCGGACGAGTATCTTGCCATGCTCGAGGAAATGGCAACTTCCGCATTGTGCATTTTTGGCGCCTATAAACTCAGCCAATCACAAGCCAGGAGACTCTGCGGTACACCCAGCATCACGTGGGGCCCTTACATGTCGATAGCAGGGGTTGGCTGGCCTGATCAGGTGACCCTGGAATATACTAGTGACTGCCCGCGGTGCTCGGCTCAGATGCTGTCTGGATGTCGTTAGGGATAGAGCTGCTGCGTTTCAGGGAGAGTGTTAGGGCCTGCATTTAGTTCTTTGTTAGGCAGGAGTGATCTCCCAAGAACCCAACAGCCCTTCTAAGGGCTACAAGACATTTTTTTTTTGTCTCCTGGCTTGGCTGGCTGGCTGGCACTATGAGTGCAGCTATCGCCATATATAACCCTTTTTTTTTTATTGTTATATCTCAGTGATACAAATCCATTTCACACAGCTGCATGGAACCATTCTGTGTGTCACAGTTCAGCTGTCCACTCACTACAATCGGTATTTTCTGTCCAGGTGACACTTTCTGTACGTCACTTAATCCAACAAGGTCTATTGCTCCAACGTATATAGCTTGATCACAAAAATCTCTGTGCGACATTTGTCTGGGTCGCAGTCAAAATAGCCACCATCAGCAGGGTGTGAGTTAGGTCTACGATAGTTTCTGCACGTCACGTTCCAAAAAAAACAAAACTAAAAAATATATATATAAAATATATATATATATATATATATATATATATATATATATATATATATATATATATATAATAGTTTTTTGTTGTTCCACTCACTACAATCGGTATTTTCTGTCCAGGTGACACTTTCTGTACGTCACTTAATCCAACAAGGTCTTTTGCTCTCACGTATATAGCTTGATCACAAAAATCTCTGTGCGACATTTGTCTGGGTCGCAGTCAAAATAGCCACCATCAGCAGGGTGTGAGTTAGGTCTACGATAGTTTCTGCACGTCACGTTCCAAAAAAAAACAAAACTGAAAAAAAAAATCTAAAAAAAAAAATATATATATATATATATATATATATATATATATATATATATAATAGTTTTTTTTGTTGTTTTAGCTCAGTGATACAAATCCATTTCACACAGCTGCGTGGAACCATTCTGTGTGTCACAGTTCAGCTGTCCACTCACTACAAATCGGTATTTTCTGTCCAGGTGACACTTTCTGTACGTCACTTAATCCAACAAGGTCTTTTGCTCTCATGTATATAGCTTGATCACAAAAATCTCTGTGCGACATTTGTCTGGGTCGCAGTCAAAATAGCCACCTTCAGCAGGGTGTGAGTTAGCTCTACAATAGTTTTTGCACGTCACGTTAAAAAAAATAAATAAATAAAAAAAATATTTAAAAAAATATATAGAAAAAAAATAGTTTTATTGTTGTTGTAGCTCAGTGATACGAATCCATTTCACACAGCTGCGTGGAACCATTCTGTGTGTCACAGTTCAGCTGTCCACTCACTACAATCCGTATTTTCTGTCCAGTTGACACATTCTGTACGTCACTTAATTAAACCAGACTGAACAAGTTTGTGGGTTTCAGTACAGCAGGCCCATTTATTTATTTTTTTTATACATAATACACTTATATACAGAAAATGTTGAACCCCAGGGCTAAGGGTCGAGGACGAGGGCGTGGGCATGGGTGTGGGCATTCAATTACTGCAGGGCGCAGAGGCCATGGTCCTGGGCAGGGTGAGACAGTACCTGCTGATGAGGGAGCAGGGGAACGTCGCAGAGCTACACTCCCTAGCTTCATGTCTCAACTTACAGGGACACGTGGTAGAGGACTGTTGAAACCACAACAGTGTGAACAGCTGATGTCAAGGATTGCGGACAATGCTTCAAGAAATTTGTCCACCAGTCAGTCTTCCACGCAGTCCACCCACGTTACCCAAGGGAGCACTCCTCTGGCTCCTCCACCTCAACCTCCTTCCACCCAGTCTGCCCCCTTCCAGGAAAATTTGGAATGCTATCCGGCATACTCTCAGGAACTGTTTTCTGGCCCCTTCCCAGAGTCACAAACCACTTTTTGCTGCTAAACTCGTTCCCGATGCCCAAGTTTTCCAACTGTCGCAGTCTGTGGGTGATGATAATGATGATGACAATGTTGACTTAGTGGAAGAAGTTTGTAAAGAGGTGTCGGACGATGAGGAGACACGGTTGTCAGACAGTGGTGAAGTTGTTGTCAGGGCAGGAAGTCCGAGGGGGGAGCAGACTGAGGGGGAGCAGACTGAGGAATCGGAGGATGACGAGGTGACTGACCCAAGCTGGGTTGATAAGCTGAGTGAAGACAGTGCTTCTGATGCGGAGGCGAGTGCTGCACCATAACAGGTTGGAAGAGGCAGTGGTGTGGCCAGAGGGAGAAGCAGGGCCAGAGCTGGTGCATCAGCAGCAACTGTTTCACGTAGTGAAGCTCCCGTGGCGAGGCCTAGATGTTCGCAAGTCTGGAGGTTCTTTAAAGAAAGTGAGGATGACCGACGGACTGTGGTGTGCAACCTTTGCCACACCAGGATCAGCAGGGGTTCCACCACTACTAGCCTAACCACCACCAGCATGCGCAGGCATATGAGTGCTAAACACCCCACTCAATGGAACCAAGGCCGTCCACCACCTCCTGCGGGTCACATGACTGCTCCTTCCCCTGTGTCACTCACTGCCTCTGCTAGTCAACCCCCTGCGTCACTCACTGCCTCTGCTAGTCAACCCCCTGCCCAGGACCCCGGCACGAGCGCCTCCCACCGGAAAACCACACCTTCGCCTCCACAGTGTCCACCAATGTGTACCAGCGCAGCGTTCAGCTGTCTTTACAGCAGACGCTGGAGCGCAAGAGGAAATACAGTTCCACCCACCCACATGCCCAAGCCCTCAACGTCCACATCTCCAAATTGCTGAGCCTGGAGATGCTGCCCTATAGGCTGGTAGAGACCGAGGCCTTTTGCAATCTCATGGCGGTGGCTGCCCCTCGGTATTCCTTCCCCAGCCGCCACTATTTTTCCCGATGTGCCGTCCCAGCCCTACACCAGCACGTGTCACAGAACATCATCCGTGCCCTGACCAACACTGTTTCTGAGAAGGTCCACCTAACCATGGACATGTGGACAAGTGCTGCCGGGCAGGGACACTATATCTCACTGACGGCACATTGGGTTAACTTGGTGGAGGCTGGGACCGAGACTATCCCTGGGGCCACTCATGTACTGCCCACACCGAGGATTGCGGGGCCTACCTCGGTCACGGTCTCTCAGATGTACTATGCCTCCTCCTCCGACCCCTCCTCCTCCACCGAATTACCATCCGTGGGCACGGCGCCTTCAGTCGGTAGCTCTAGGCACAGCAGCAGTGCCGTGGGTAAGCGCCAGCAGGCGGTGCTCAAAATGCTGAGCTTAGGTGACAAAAGGCACACCGCCCAAGAGCTGTTACAGGGCTTTACGGCGCAGACCGATGTGTGGCTGGCACCGCTGAACCTCAAGCCAGGCATGGTTGTGTGTAACAACAGGCGTAACCTGGTGGCGACTCTGCAACTCGGCAGACTGACACATGTGCCATGCCTGGCCCACGTGTTCAATCTAATAGTTCAGCGGTTCCTCAAGACATACCCAATCTGTCTGATTTGCTCACCAAGGTGCGCCGCATCTGTGCGCATTTCCGCAAGTCGACCACAGATGCTGCCACTCTCAGGGCAGCGCAGCGCCGCCTGTTGTGCGACGTGCCCACGAGATGGAATTCGACATTAAACATGTTATCCAGAGTTTACTAGCAGCGCAGAGCGATTGTAGACTGCCAGATGTCAACTTCCACCAGAACTGGTAGTCAGGTCAGTCAGATTCCTCAAGTCTACAATGAGGAGTGGACGTGGATGTCTGATATCTGCCAGGTGTTGAGCAACTTTGAGGAGTCAACACAGATGGTCAGCGGCGATGCCGCCATTATCAGCCTCACCATCCCGCTGCTTTGCCTGTTGAAAAACTCACTGCTCAGCATGAAGTCGGATGCTTTGCACTTGTCACAAGAGACGGTGGAGGAAGATACGTCGCTTGATAGCCAGAGCACCCTCCGGTCTGTTTCTCAGCGCGTATTGGAGGAGGGGAATTAGGATGAGGAGGAAGAGGAGGAGAATGTCGGCGAGACAGAAGAGGGTACCAGTTCTCAGTCCTTAACTCTTGAGCGTGTATGGGCTGAAGAGGAGGACTTGGAGGAGGAGGAGGAGGAAATGAAGAGTCAGGCCAGTGAGGAGAGGGAATTCTTACATGTTGGGACTCTGGCGCACATGGCAGACTTCATGTTAGGCTGCCTATCCCGTGTCCCTCGCGTTAGAAGCATTTTTTCAAACACCGATTACTGGGTGTTCACTCTCCTGGACCAACGGTACAAGCAGAACCTTTCCACTCTCATCCCTGCAGAGGAAAGGAGTATGAGAGTGAATAGATATCAACAGGCCCTGGTGCACAAGCTGAAACAATCCTTCCCATCTGACGCCGCTAGCGGCAGAGGGCATGGTTCTGTGGGCCAAGTAGCGGGGGAGAGGAGGCGAGCAGGCAGCTTGTCCAGCACTGGAAGGGGAACGCTCTCCAAGGCCTTTGCCAGTTTTATGTCACCCCAGCAAGACACTGTCACCTGTCCCCAGTCTAGGCAGAGTAGGGGGGAGCTGTACAGAAAGATGGTGAGGGAGTACCTAGCTGACCATACCAACGTCCATAGCGATCACTCTGCTCCATACAACTACTGGGTTTCAAAGCTGGACACGTGGCCTGAACTGGCGCTGTACGCCTTGGAGGTGCTGGCCTGCCCTGTCGCTAGCGTGCTGTCAGAGCGGGTATTCAGTGCAGCTGGTGGCGTCATCACCGATAAGCGTACACGCCTGTCAACTGACAGCGCTGACAGGCTGACGCTTATTAAAATGAACAAAGCCTGGATTTCACCGGAATTCAAATGTCCTCCGGGGGAAAGCAGCTAAAGATTTAAATAACTTATGTATCCGATTCCTCTTCTCTACTCCTCCTACTCCTCCTCCTTGTCTTCTTTGCCTAACGCTGACCAAAAAAACGCCATTTTTTTAGAGGTCCAACTGGCACTCTATTACCACAATTTTTCAGGAGGGCCCCCTACAGGCCCTCTCTTCAAACATTTTTTCCGGAGGTCCACCTACAGGCCCTCTCTCCAAACAATTTTTCCAGAGGTCCACCTACAGGCCCTTTCTCCAAACAATTTTTCCAGAGGTCCACCTACAGGCCCTCTCTCCAAACAATTTTTCCGGAGGTCCACCTACAGGCCGTCTCTCCAAACAATTTTTCCGGAGGTCCACCTACAAGCCCTCTCTCCAAACAATTTTTCCGGAGGTCCACCTACAGGCCCTCTCTCCATACAATTTTTCCGGATGTCCACCTACAGGCCTTCTCTCCAAACAATTTTTCCGGAGGTCCACCTACAGGCCCTCTCTCCAAACAATTTTTCCAGAGGTCCACCTACAGGCCCTCTCTCCAAACAATTGACGTCTTTTTCCTATCTTTCTCTCCAAACTATTTTTCTGGATAGCTGCCATATACAGTATTAAACTGAGAAGAATACATAGAACACATGCCACACTTGATCGAGCTCATAATTGACAATTGTACCGGTTGATGCTAAATTTTTAAGATGAGGTCCTGCGTCGTCATTCTAACTACATCTGGCTGTTTTCACCACCACACACGCTAGCCCAGGAGGCACTCCTCTGACTCTTCCAGCGAAACCTCCTTCCCCCCAGCCTGCCCCCCACCTACAGGCCCTCTCTCCAAACAATTTACCTGGTAGGGAACGTATTAGATATTGTACTGATTTTTTTTTGTTCTTCTTTTAATTGCCTCCTGCGATAGACGGGAATCGAACCCGAGTCAACTGCTTGGTAAGCAGCTATGCTCACCACTTTACCACCAACAGCCACAGCAACTGATAAGAACCCATACTAAACTTGATGTCAGCCAACATTTCGACAATCGATAACCCGAAACGGGTCCGCCGTCGAGCCCGGCTTTCGGCCACCCTGAACATTTCACATACTCTGACCGAGTCTGACCCTGGGGCCGCTCATCTACTGCCCACTTGGAGGATGCTTCACCTCCTGCTACCTCAGTCTAACTCGGTCACTCTGTTGTCACCGCCATGCTGCGTCTGGCTAAATTTTTGGGTGGCTCACCTGCTACCTCATGTAACTTCGTCACTTGTTGGTGTCACCGCCATGCTGTGTCAGGCTTATGCCTGCATTGTGTGGCTGGGGATAGGAGAGCAGTGCCAGCATGGGCATGGGTGATGGACCTTTGTTGCACCTAGTTGGGTGCTTTCCTATATATTCCAGCCATGGGTTGTACATTAACTAATAACAGGGAAAACAAATAAAATATTTTACAGAAGGGTCAACTACAGACACTCCTAAACAATTTTTTAGGAGGGTCAACTTCGGACACTCCAAAATAAATTTTTTGGAGGCTCGCCTACAGACATTTGACTGCTACCTCAATCTAACTTGGTCACTTGTTGGTGTCACTACGCTGTCACCATGATGTGTCAGGCTTATGCCTGCGTCGTGGGGAGGGGGATAGCACAGCAGTGCCAGCATGAGCAGTGGTGTCACCTGCAGGCGGTGATGGACCTTCGTTGCACCTAGTTGGGTGCTTGCCTTAACATGTGATGGGTATTTGCCTCGCCTTTCTTGGTCTGTGTGAGCACAATTGCCATGAGGGTAACCACCAGGCTGTTGCCTGAGAATTTGGGGTAATGGTGGGATTAGGCAGCCTCAGAGGCATCCATGCATGCTGCCCCTGATGTTTCCTGTCCATTTCCATGGTGTTTCCATCATTTTCTGAGGTTTCCAGTTTTTCACCCAGCCTTCCCTAGGCAGAGCCTTGGTCCCCTGCAAAAATGCTCGAGTCTCCCATTGACTTCAATGGGGTTCGTTATTCGAAACGAGCACCCGAGCATCGGGAAAAGTTCGACTCGAATAACGAGCACCCGAGCATTTTAGTGCTCGCTCATCTCTAGTCATTATGTCTACCAAAGTTTAATAAAGAGCTGAAAATTGAAGAAAAAACATTGGGGCACCCTAACAGGGTAGGATCACAGGAATGATCAGCAGGATAGGTCTCATATCTGTTAGTTGTGCTCACAAGGCTGTCAGAAGTATCAGTGGCACCCAGCTCCAGGAATGGTGGGCCATGAGCATCTCTGTACAGTCATGGGAGAATCAGGTAGTGTACCTGCCATCTGGACTACCTTCTCAGCAGCAAGCACCCCTTTCCAGCCTTTTTTTCTAGCTAATTCTCACAACTTTATTGAACATATAAAATAAATAATTCCTTAGTTCAGGTTGAATACCATCGACCTGAACCATTTTTAACAGTTTTCAAAATACAACATAACTTAACAAAACTATTTAAAACTATAAATAATAGCATTAAGGGTTTCAGAGCCAGGTCCATGCCACCATTGGCCTACTGTATAGTAAGGCTACTTTCACACGGGTGCGGGTAGTCTTGCAGTAATTCCACACACATTTTGGTATGGATTTCTGTGCATTTCCACACCAAATCTACACCAACAATTGCATGTGTTATTTGCGTTTTTTTGTGCAAATTTGCCACAGAGCTCACCCTTTCATTGCAAAGGGTGAAATCGGGACCAAAATTGCACACATAATTGACATGCTGTGGATATGAAAGAAGCAAAGTGTACATGAGATTTGTCTAATCTCCTACACTTTTTTGGTACTCTATTACGTTGTCATTTTTCTGCTTGAGAATCCATGAGGAAAAGCCATGTGTAATCCGCAATGTTTGAAGGCCTAAAATGATAGCTTTAAAGTGGCAATACTGTGCTCCCTGATGTCACAACTGCTAGTATATAATAATCAGTGATCTGCAACAGTGCAACCAGTCATATCACAATTGGATAAAAAAAAAGAAACTCTACACATCCACTATTCTTTTTCCTTAGTCTTCATCATTGAATACTGTGTCTCAAGGATTGTTGTTTATTAGAGATGAGCGAGTAGTGAAATATTCGAATGTTCGAAATTCGATTTGAATAGACCGCGAAATTCGACTATTCGACCGAATATCGAATCCCATTAAAGTCTATGGGAAAAAAATGCTTGCCACATGGAAATCTCAATTCGACCACTTGGAGGTCACCAAGTCCACCCTGAAACCTCAGAAAAGGATGCCAACACTGCTGGAATGCAACTGGGACAGCAGGGGAAGCATGTCTGGGTGCATATAACGCGCCCAAGTCGCACTATTACGCCACTATCACAGCCTCTCAACAATACACTCCAAAGACAATGTAACCTCTCTGTAAAGTGAGACCATACAAGGAAACCTTCTTTTCCTCTACATTGCCATGGACCCCAAGCCAAACTAGACAAAAAAGAAGATAAAATTCTGCACCCCTTAAAATCACGTTGCCTATGACAACCACAGATGGCATAGGCAAAGGGGAAAGCAAATAGACCCCACCCCTAATTGTCATTGTGTGTGTGTGTGAGATGTGGTCAGACATATCTTCTTTAAAATGTAAAAACAACTCAAACACATGCAGAAGCCATCTCTTCCCTATAACAGGCCCCCACACAAAGCTCTCCCATCGAGGGCTCTTAGGTCCTTGTTGTGAAAATATTTTAATGAGTGCGCAAAGTTAGCTTGAGGTGAGCCCTCGAAAAAATTATATGGAGGCCCAAGAGGTGAGCCCTTGAAAAAATTAAGTGGAGGCCCAAGAGGTGAGCCCTCGAAAAAATTAAGTGGAGGCCAAAGAGGTGAGACCTCTTAAAAATTGTATTAAGGCCCAAGAGGTGAGCCATAATAAAAATTGTTTGTAGGCCCCAAGAGGTGAGACCTCTTAACAATTGTTTGTAGGCCCAAGAGGTGAGGCATGAGAAAAATTGTTTGTAGGCCCAAGAGGTGAGACCTCTTCAAAATTATGTGGAGGCCAAGAGGTGAGACCTCTTAAAAATTGTTTGTAGGCCCAAGAGGTGAGCCATGATAAAAATTGTTTGTAGGCCCAAGAGGTGAGCCATGAGAAAATTGTTTGTAGGCCCAAGAGGTGAGCCATAATAAAAATTGTTTGTAGGCCCAAGAGGTGAGACCTCTTAAAAATTGTTTGTAGGCCCAAGAGTTGAGACCTCTTAACAATTGTATTAAGGCCCAAGAGGTGAGCCCATAATAAAAATTGTTTGTAGGCCCAAGAGGTGAGACCTCTTACAATTGTTTGTAGGCCCAAGAGGTGAGGCATGAGAAAAAATTGTTTGTAGGCCCAAGAGGTGAGACCTCTTCAAAATTATGTGGAGGCCAAAGAGGTGAGACCTCTTAAAAATTGTTTGTAGGCCAGAGGTGAGCCATGATAAAAATTGTTTGTGGCCCAAGAGGTGAGACCTTAATTGGAGGCCCAGGTGAACCTTAAAAATTATGTGGAGGCCCAAGAGGTGAGACCTCTTAAAAATTATGTGGAGGCCCAAGAGGTGAGACCTCTTAAAAATTGTTTGGAGGCCCAAGAGGGTGAGACCATCGTAAAAATTGTTTGTAGGCCCAAGAGGTGAGACCTCTTAAAAATTGTTGGAGGCCCAAGAGGTGAGACCTCTTAAAAATTATGTGGAGGCCCAAGAGGTGAGACCTCTTAAAATTATGTGAAGGCCCAAGAGGTGAGACCTCTTAAAAATTATGTGGAGGCCCAAGAGGTGAGACCTCTTAAAAATTATGTGGAGGCCCAAGAGGTGAGACCTCTTAAAAATTATGTGGAGGCCCAAGAGGTGAGACCTCTTAAAAATTATGTGGAGGCCCAAGAGGTGAGACCTCTTAAAAATTATGTGGAGGCCCAAGAGGTGAGACCTCTTAAAAATTATGTGGAGGCCCAAGAGGTGAGACTCTTAAAATTATGTGGAGGCCCAAGAGGTGAGACCTCTTAAAAATTATGTGGAGGCCCAAGAGGTGTCCGCAAGAGGTGAGACCTCTAAAAATTGTTTGTAGGCCCAAGAGGTGAGCCATAAATTATATATATTTTTTTTTTATGGAGCAAAATCTACGGCGGTTAAGGAGGAGGAGGAGGAGGTGGAGGAGGAAATGGCACTTCATACAGATGGCACTTCACTTTTGGCTGCTTTCCACTGTTGGAGAAGCAAAGTCCGGGTCATCCACTTGCTGTTCATTTTGATTAGCGTCAGCCTGTCGGCACTGTCGGTTGACAGGCGGCTGCGCTTATCGGTTATAATGCCCCCGGCTGCGCTGAACACCCTTTCTGATAGCACGCTGGCGGCAGGGCAGGCAAGCACCTCCAAGGCGTACAGGGACAGTTCCAGCCACGTGTCCAACTTGGAGACCCAGTTAGTGTAGGACGCCGAGGGATCGGGGAGGACAGGGGTACGGTCTGCCAGGTACTCCGCAACATCCGCCGATACTTGTCCCTCCTGCTGATAGCGGGCCCCGCAGTGATGGAAGTTGCACGAGGGGGTGCCATGAACGTGTCCCACACCTTGGAGAGTGTTCCCCTGGTGGCTGTGGGCCTGATCGATGTTGTGGGACTCTGGGAGACCCTCTCCTCTCTGCCGCCAGCGATGGTGGGTGGGAAAATCTCCATCATGTTCT
>ONZH01023310.1:0-16770 GCA_900303285.1 Rhinella marina
TTCAGTAGGTAACACTTAGAAGGTTTAACTTTGAGTCCATACTTGATGAGAACCTGAAAAACTTCTGCAAGATGTTTTAAATGGTCTTCATAGGATTTGGAGTAGATGATGACATCATCCAGGTATAACAAGACAGTTTCAAAGTTCTTGTGGCCTAAACAGCGTTCCATTAGTCTCTGGAAAGTTCCAGGCGCATTGCAAAGTCCAAAGGGCATGTAATTAAATTCAAATAGGCCCATCGGGGTAGTAAATGCTGTTTTTTCACGATCTTCAGGAGCCATGGGTACTTGCCAATACCCGCTGGTTAAATCCAGGGTTGAAAAGTAAGCTGAGGATCCTAATGCTGTCAAGGACTCCTCCATTCTTGCTTTACCAAGGATAGGCATCCTTGTGGGTAATTTGATTAATCTTTCTGTAATCCACACAGAATTGTATGTTACCATCTTTTTTCCGGACAAGAACTAAAGGGGCAGCCCATGGACTATGGCTGTCTTGGATGATTTTTGAATCCTTCATTCTTGGATCATTTTCTTCACAGATTGGTACATGGTTGGTGGTATAGGTCGGTACCTTTCTTTGATTGGAGGGTGTGAACCGGTAGGGATGGTGTGCTTGATAACACTGACCTCTCCATAATCTGTAGGATGTTTACTGAAGGCTGGTTGATGATCTTTCACAACTTTTAATACTCCTTCAATTTGTTCTTGAGGCGTAGAAGCATCTCCCACGTGGAGTTCTTTCCACCATGGTGTACGTGAAGTAAGATCCGAGGTATTCAGCTTCTGAGAAGACTGTTGAGTTGTAGCTGCAGGTACACTGATTACATCTTGAAAAGTGACTTGTAACAATTGAGCAACAGAGCAGTGCTTGTGCAAGGTAATACTGTTATTACTTAAGTTTAGGAGACGAATTGGCACTTTACCTTGGGAAATGGTCACGAGGCTTCTTGTAGCTCGGACTAGAGGATAGTCTTTCAGGTTGATAGGTTCTACCAAGGCTTGGTAGTCTTGACCTTGAATTCCAAGAGCGTCTCGGCACCACAAAAGTGTTTCAGTATTAGGCTTTAAGATGACTGGTTGGTTATCTCTGATGCGAGCACAGCAAATTTCACCTTTCTCATTAGCAAATTTCTGTTGTGCACTTAACACACGGATGGTCTCTTGTATCACCTTTTTGGAGGCAGGTGAAGCTGTAGGCATGGATTTGTGTAAAGCTTCAAGCATTTCAGTATAACAGTTCCTAAGGATGTTCATTCCTAGGACTACAGGAGGGTTGTTATCTTCGCTTACTTGTACTACAATGATACCTTGTTGGGGTAGTGTAGTTCCTCCCATTTGAAGAGTTGGTTCCCAGTATTCATGTACGGGTACAGGTTTGCCGTTGCTGGCTATAATGCTCAGCCAGGATTCTGGTGGCTGCGTTAACTGATCATGATCCCAGTATTTTTCAAATGCAGTCTGTTGAATAGTTGTGACTTGAGATCCGGTGTCCAATAAAGCAACAAAGGGAACGCCATTAATTCTGAGAACCACTTCTGGCCAGGCTCCTACATATCTGAGCATCCAGTCGGGATCTTCTGGACCTACTGTTCTACCTTGGCCTCAGGGGTCGACCGTTTAACTGCCAGCTAGCTCTTTGAAGTCTAGGAAGGTAGAACTTGGGTGTTGTGCAGCTAACATTTGCAAAAAAAATTATCCGCAAACAGTTTGGACGAGCCCCCAATGTTAAAGGGAGCTATTAATTAATAATATTTTGTGGAATATTAATAATCAATATTCATAAATAGGCGTAACCTGCTATTGCTAGCTCCGCCTATTTATTTCTTTTATTCAATCCGTTCCCTGCACGCTGTGTAATGAACTGCACTATGGCGGCTACACAAAAGACAATGTATACAGTATTTTGAATAATAAAAAGATTTATTACAGAATACTAAAAGTCTACAGTCTAATTATTAGACTATATATATATTTATATTGGTGTATATAGTGGGTAAGTAACTGGCTCAGTGATAGAAAACAGAGGGTGGTTATTAACGGTACATACTCAGATTGGGTCACTGTCACTAGTGGGGTACCACAGGGGTCAGTATTGGGCCCTATTCTCTTCAATATATTTATTAATGATCTTGTAGAAGGCTTGCACAGTAAAATATCAATTTTTGCAGATGACACTAAACTGTGTAAAGTAATTAACACAGAAGAGGACAGTACACTGCTACAGATGGATCTGGATAGACTGGAGGCTTGGGCAGAGAAGTGGCAGATGAGGTTTAACACTGACAAATGTAAAGTTATGCATATGGGAAGGAATAATGCAAGTCACCAGTACATACTAAATGGTAAAATATTGGGTAACTCTGACATAGAAAAGGACCTAGGAATTTTAGTGAACAGAAATCTAAGCTGCAGAAACCAGTGTCAGACAGCTGCTGCCAAGGCCAATAAGATAATGGGCTGCATCAAAAGAGGCATAGATGCCCGTGATGAGAACATAGTCCTGCCACTTTACAAATCACTAGTCAGACCACACATGGAGTACTGTGTACAGTTCTGGGCTCCTGTGAACAAGGCAGACATAGCAGAGCTGGAGAGGGTTCAGAGGAGGGCAACTAAAGTAATAACTGGAATGGGTGGACTACAGTACCCAGAAAGATTATCAAAATTAGGCTTATTCACTTTAGAAAAAAGACGACTGAGGGGAGATCTAATAACTATGTATAAATATATCAGAGGTCAGTACAGAGATCTCTCCCACGATCTATTTATCCCCAGGACTGTGACTGTGACGAGGGGACATCCTCTGCGTCTGGAGGAAAGAAGGTTTGTACACAAACATAGAAGAGGATTCTTTACGGTAAGAGCAGTCAGACTATGGAACTCTCTGCCTCAGGAGGTGGTGATGGTAAGTTCACTAAAAGAGTTCAAGAGGGGCCTGGATGTATTTTTGGAGGGTAATAATATTACAGGTTATAGTTACTAGAGAGGGGTTGTTGATCCAGGGAGTAATTCTGATTGCCTGATTGGAGTCGGGAAGGAATTTTTTTCCCTAAAGTGGGGAAAACTGGCTTCTACCTCACAGGGTTTTTTTGCCTTCCTCTGGATCAACTTGTAGGAAAACAGGCCGAACTGGATGGACAGATGTCTTTTTTTCGGCCTTATAAACTATGTTACTATGTTACTATGTTAAATATATATACATATAGCCGCACAACAATACAATAACACAACCTCAGTATAAAAACTCAACTACACTACACAATCCCACATAATTCCACCCACAATACTAACTAAACATACATACACACACTCACACAATTACAGCAATTACAGCAGTACCCTCCCAAGCCTACTACTAGCTGTCCCTAAAAGTGGTTACTTATAATACAGGATTATTAGGGGTAACAGGGAATTCCAGGGGTACTTAGCCAGTCTCTGTTTCTGGAGGGGCTGCTTGGCTTCCTTCCTCTGTGGTGATGAGTCCCCTCTCCTTCTGGTGGTCAAAAGCTCCTCTTCCTAGTGGAGGTGAAAGCTTCTCTCCTTAGTGGATGTCCAAGCTCTTCTGGTGAAAGCTTCTCTCCTTAGTGGATGTCCAAGCTCTTCTGGTGAAAGCTTCCCCTTTCCTTCAAATGCTGGACTATATATCTATCATAGGTAGGGGGGAAGGTGTGGACAGTCCATGCTATAAAAACAGGTTTAGCATGTCCCCAACTACCTGTTTGGGGTCTTCACAAAATGACACCAGATATCAATCAGGTGTATTAAACCTTTACAATGCAAGGCCTTGGCCTGGAGGAGACCAACACCCGTGTTCATAGCAACCCTTGCTGTGAACAGCTGATATCAGAGGTGTGTGACAAAGGGTAGATGATCTTATCAATCCTCTTCCTTTGATGTGCCCGAGACTGTCATCAGGGCGGCGTCTCCCTCCTGCAAGCGCGCTGGTATGCGCCTCCAGGGGGATGCAGGGTGGAGGGTCAGTTTATATGTATATAGATAAAAGCATATAAAACTGGGGGATATATACATGTATCTATATACATTAGTAGCAACTGGGGGCACAATATAATATATATAGGGGGCATCATATGCATCAGAGGGCACCACATATTGGGGCATATCTGGAGACCCACAGATACATATATAGAAGGCCCATATATAGATATAAATGTACCAGCACTTCCTTCTACAGTGTATGATAAAAAAAAAATTACATGGGCCTAGTGTACTGAAACCCACAAACTTGTTAAGTCCGGTAGAATTAAGTGACGTACAGAAAGTGTCACCTGGACAGTATATACGGATGGGAGCTAGTGTGCTGAACTGTGACACACAGAAAAGTTACACGCATCTGAGTAAAATGGATTTGTATCACTGAGCTAAAACAACTGAAAAAATAATTTTTTTTTATATTTTGTTTTTTTGGGAACGTGACGTGCAGGAACTATGGTAGAACTGACTGAGACCCTGTTAACGGTGGCTATTTAGTCTGCGACCCAGACAAATATCGCACAGAGAGTTTTCTGGATCAAGCTGTAGATGATATTGGTAGCAAATGACTTGGTTGTATTCTGTGACGTACAGAAAGTGTCACCTGGACAGTATATATGGATTGGAGTGAGTGTGCTGAACTGTGACACACAGAATGGTTCCACACTGCTGTGTGCAATGGATTTGTATCACTGAGATAGAACAATAAAAAAAAAACAGGGTTAGATATGGCGATAGCTGCACTACTAGTGCCAGCCAGCCAGCCAAGCCAGGAGACAAAAAAAAAATTCTTCTAGCCCTTAGAAGGGCTGTTGGGTTCTTTGTGGGTGATTCCTGCCTAACAGCGAACTAAATGAAGGCCCTAACACTCTCCCTGAAAGGCAGCAGCTCTATCCCTAACGACATCCAGATGGCATCTGAGCCGAGCGCCGCGGCCAGTCACTAGTATATTCCAGGGTCACCTGATCAGGCCAGCCAACCCCTGCTATCGACATGTAAGGGCCCCACATGATGCTGGGTGTACCGTAGAGTCTCCTGGCTTGTGATTGGCTGTGTTTATAGGCGCCAAAAAAGCACGATGCGGAAGTTGCCATTTCCTCGAGTATGGCGAGATACTCATCCGAGCTGCGAGTACTTACGAGTACCCTAATACTCGAACGAGCACCAAGCTCGGACGAGTATGCTCGCTCATCTCTAATCATGATACAATACGTAAAATTTATCTAACCATTGGCTCATCCTCAAGAGAGACCCCCATCTTTGCAAGATCCTACCAAATAAACCCTCCATAACTTTTAGAAGATCCCACACTTTGAAAAATCTTTTGGCACCCAGCAAATTAAAACAATCTTCCAAGGAGACCAGAACACCTCTGACAACACAAGGTAGCCACAAGTGCTTCCAACCGAAGTGTTTATGCTGTAGCACAATATATACCACCAGCACATTTCATGGTCCCAAAGGGGAGATTTTCCAAATTAAAGGAGATTTACATTGTGGTTCTAGCAATGTAATCTACCTCCTCGTATGCCCCTGCGGTTTACGTCATGTTGGTCGTACCATTCAGACATTACGTAAGAGAATCAACAAGCATAGATCCAATGTGAAAAAACGCTTCTCGAGACACACTACTGAATACCACCAAGGGTCTTTTTTGGGCTTTACTATTACCCCAATAGAACAAGTTTCTTTCAATGGCTTCAGTACACTACAAACGCTCCGCACAGGGCCGCTTTATCCATAGGGCATATGGTGCATCTGCACCGGGCCCACCAATAGGTCACGTGGGGGGGGGCCCCCCCTTACAACCGGCCAGTCACATAAATTATTATTATTTTTTTTTTTATTTCCCGGAGAGGTGGGTGGGGGGTTCGCTAGCCGGGGCGCACGCTCACCTATAAACTTAGGTAGCAGTGAGGCGGCGCCATCCGGCTCCAGTGCGGCTCCGTCGGTGGGCGGCGCGATGAAGTGACGCGGGCGGCGCGATGACGTCATCGCGCCGCCTGCGACGTTCCTCAAGAGACCCGCCAGAAGAGGCTGGCTGGGTCTGCATCGTGGGACCGCGGACCGCGCCAGGACAGGTGAGTATAAACTGCCCTCCTACATGCTGCCCTAAACCTAGCCCCTGCCACCCTATTTCAAACTCCCAATACTGGCCCTGCCTTAACCCTGGCCTTTAACCCTAATATTGACCCCAACCATAATACAGGCCCCTGACCCCCTAATACTGGCCCTGCCTGACCCCTGACCCTGGCCTCTAACCCTAATATTGACCCCAACCATAATACAGGCCCCTGACCCCCTAATACTGGCCCTGCCTGACCCCTAACCCTGGCCTCTAACCCTAATTCTGACCCTGCATTGACCCCAACCATAATACAGGCCCCTGACCCCCTAATACTGGCCCTGCCTGACCCCTAACCCTGGCTTCTAACCCTCAATACTGGCCCTGCATTGACCCCAACCGTAATACAGGCCCCTGACCCCCTAATACTGGCCCTGCCTGACCCCTAACCCTGGCCTCTAACCCTCAATACTGGCCCTGCATTGACCCCAACCGTAATACAGGCCTCTGACCCCCTAATACTGGTCCTGTCTGACCCTCTAACCCTGGCCTTTAACCCTCAATACTGGTCCTGCATTGACCCCAACTGTAATACAGGCCCCTGACCCCCTAATACTGGCCCTGCCTGACCCTTAACCCTAGTACTGGCCTCTGACCCCTACTCTGTAACTGACCTCTAACCTTGGACCCCTAACCCTGATACTGGCCCCTGACCCCCTAGAATCGACCCCAAATACTGGCCCTGTCTCACCCCCAAATACTGGCCCTGTCTCCCCCCCCTCCCTTATACTGGCCCTGTCCTTCTCCCTAATCCCTGTGCTGACCCCTACCCTTGTACTGACCTCTAACCCTGGACCCCCTAACCCTAATAGTGAACTTTTATACTGTTCCTAACCCTAATATTGACCGCTAACCCTAATGTACGGTACTGACCCCTAATACTTTCTCCTTTACATCACCATATTTGTTTTGTGATCCACAATTGCGGCTCCACAAAACACGGATACTGGCACATGCCCAGCCCTATGATAAAAATGCCTGTTCTTGTCTGCAATTGCCGTCAAGAATAGGACATGCTCTATCTTTTTTGCAGGGCTGTGGAGCGGAACTACGGATTTGCAGCCCCATTGAAGTTAATAGAAATACGATCATGTGAATGTACCCTAATGTTGCCTCTAACCCCAATACTGGCCCTAAGGGTGCATTCAGATGACCATATTTCTGGGTCTGCATCCGTTCCACAATTTTGCTGAATGAGTGCAGACCCATTCAATTCAATGGGGCCGCAAAAGATGCTGACATCACACCATGTACTGTCCACATCTGTAGTTCCGTTCCGTGGCCCCACAAAAAATATAAAGCAAATGTCCTATTCTTGCCTGCAATAATATGCATTGCTATATAGGGCTGGCACTGTGCGGTCTGCAAAATGTGTTCTGCGGATCCACAATTTGTGGGCTGCTAAACACTTTCGGTCGTCTGAATGTAGCTTTATGCTAATACTGGCCCCTAACCCCAATACTGGCCCCTAACCGCCAATACTGGCCCCTAACCACCAATACTAGCCCCTGACACCAATAGTAGCCCCTAACACCAATACTGCTCCCTAACACCAATACTGCTCCCTAACCCCAATACTGGCCCCAAACCCCAATACTGGCCCCAAACCCTAACACTAATGCTAATCCTATCCCTTAAACTGACTGGAACCTTAACTACAACCCCCAATACCTCACACAGTGACCATAATATATGACCGTCCATATATATCTGTATGCACTGCATCTTTTATACCTCACACCTGACACATAGTATACATACAGAGTACTGATACGTCAGGTACAAGGTATAATAGATGCAGTGGGTAAACGTATATAGTATATACAGCAGTATAGTGGTATGTGAGGTATAATAGATGTAGTGTGTACAGATATATAGTATATACAGCAGTGTACTGATATATGAGGTATAACACATGCAGTGTGTACAGGTATATAGTATACAAAGCAGTATACATCACACCTCCCATGTCAGCACACTGCTGTATATACTATATATCTGTACACACTGCATCTATTATACCTCACACATCAGTACACACTACATCTAATACACACCGTATCTGTGTGTAGCACTAATGCTGCTGTTATATTCAGGGCACAGTATGTGGCACTGAGATGAGTCTGTGTCAGTCTGCAGGATGTGTTGGTAAAGTGTGAAGATAAAGAGATCTTCTTGGCAAAATCTGCAGAGCTGAATTGTGGACGGAAGAAGTCATCATGGTGGTCTGAGCCAGATGGGGAAGAACTCAGGAGAAGACGTCACCTGTAAGTAACTAAATGGAAATGATTATTCTGCTACTGACTGTGTATGATGAGTGTTGTAGTCACCTGGATGATCTACAGCTAAGGGGTTGTTCACACATCAGTTATTTGATCAGTTATTGCCATCAGTTATTGTGAGCCAAAACCAGGTGCGGGTCAAAAACACCAAACAGGTGCAGATCTTTTCATTACACCTGATCTCTGTTTAGTGTCCACTCCTGGTTTTGGCTCACAATAACTGATGGAAATAACTGATCAAAAAACTGATATGTGAACAACCCCTTAGGCTACTTTCACACTGGCGTTTTCAGGATCCGTTTGTGAGATCCGTTCCAGGGTCTCACAAACGGTCCTGAACTGATCAGTTTCCCCTAATGCATTCTCAATGGATAAGGATCCGTTCAGAATGCATCAGTTTGCCTCCGTTCCATCTCCATTCCGCTCTGCAAGCGTTTTGGTGTCCACTTGACCAAGCGGAATGGATGCGGATCCGTCTCCGCTCCAATGCCAGTGAATGGGAGCGGATCCGTTTGCTAATGCACATTAGCAAACGGATCCGTTCCCTATGGGACTTTCAAACATAGGCAAAACATAGGCAATGCTGATCCGTTCTGAACGGAAGCAAACGAATGCATTTTCGGGCGGATCCGTCTGAACGCAAGTGTGAAAGAAGCCTAATGATGGGTGGTAGCATGCTGTTTTGTGCAACAACAACTCCCAGCATCCCTTTGCACATGTTCAGGCCATACTGGGAGCTGTAGTTGCACACCCTACACGGTCATATGGCGAGGGATGACCTGACTACTCAGATGGTTCTGGTGCTGTATTTATGTAGAGAACCTGGTTCTGGTGCTGTATTTATGTAGAGAACTTGATTCTGGTGCTGTATTTCTGTAGAGAACTTGGTTCTGGTTCTGTATTTCTGTAGAGAACTTGGTTCTAGTGATGTATTTATGTACAGAACATGGTTCTGGTGATGTATTTATGTAGAGAACCTGGTTCTGGTGCTGTATTTATGTAGAGAACTTGGTTCTGGTGATGTATTTATGTAGAGAACTTGGTTCTGGTGCTGTATTTATGTAGAGAACCTGGTTCTGGTGCTGTATTTATGTAGAGAACTTGATTCTGGTGCTGTATTTCTGTAGAGAACTTGGTTCTGGTTCTGTATTTCTGTAGAGAACTTGGTTCTAGTGATGTATTTATGTACAGAACATGGTTCTGGTGATGTATTTATGTAGAGAACCTGGTTCTGGTGCTGTATTTATGTAGAGAACTTGGTTCTGGTGATGTATTTATGTAGAGAACTTGGTTCTGGTGTTGTATTTATGTAGAGAACTTGGTTCTGGTTCTGTATTTATGTAGAGAGCTTAGTTCTGGTTCTGTATTTATGTAGAGAACTTGGTTCTAGTGATGTATTTATGTAGAGAACTTGGTTCTGGTTCTGTATTTATGTAGAGAGCTTAGTTCTGGTTCTGTATTTATGTAGAGAACTTGGTTCTGGTGCTGTATGTAAGTAGAGAACTTGGTTCTGGTGCTGTATTTATGTAGAGAACTTGTTTCTGGTGATGTATTTATGTAGAGAACTTGGTTCTGGTGCTGTATTTATGTAGAGACCTTGGTTCTGGTTCTGTATTTATGTAGAGAACTTGGTTCTGGTGCTGTATTTATGTAGAGAACTTGGTTCTGGTGCTGTATTTGACTTATGGGTTTGGTTTGGTGCTGTGTGTATGTAGTGATCTTGGTTCTTGCTCTGTATTTGTGTGGATCTTTGCACTGGGCCCACCAATGTCTTAAAACGGCCCTGGCTCCGCAGACGCGAAATGTACTGGATATATAGACTCAATTGTCTGAACCCCTTTGGCTTAAATGAAGGCTTTGAAATTAATTTGTAAATACAGATCCGGTGTCATATATATATTAATTACCATCATCTTTGCAATTCATTTCCTCTATCATTTTGTGCGTCCATATGGAACCTTTTTTAAGTACCATGATTATATATGTGTGTGTATATATATATATATATATATATATATATATATATATATATATATATATACACACACACATACATTCTCCCATATTTGTCATTATATCATGATAGGACCTATGGACGTTTTTAATTATTTTTTAATTAATTCTTTTCTTAATTATTTATTATCCACCAATTTATCATTTCCTATACGCTATCCCTTTTTTTTGGGTCCCCCTATTTAGCTTGTTTTAGATATCATGCCGCATATTTATATCGGTTATTATTATCTTTGTAATTTATTCCTATTCATATATGTGCGCCTTTATGTAATTTTTACTTTCTCAACTGACCCCTCTTTTTTATTTTTATATTTATATATATGCATATAGTATTCCTCACACAGATCCCCCCTGAGGTATTCCGTGATCAGCGCTGAGCCCGCAAGCGGCTCCCCAGCGGCTCCGTAGCCAAGAAACTATGCGCGAGCTTCTGATCATGTGACCGCAAGCGAGGTCACGTGATCTCACATTGTGAAAACGCTGTATTCCGTTCTAATAGTATTTCCCGATCACGTGGTCGTACTCCCGGTCACATGATCGTTATGCGGATTCACAACGATTTTTTCATTTAGACAACAGCCACTTAGACATACTGTCTATCAAATCTTTTTTTTTTTTTGTATAATCTTTTTTTATTGAGAATTTCAAAAGTAAAACAGAACAGTACAATATAATAATCATGACATGAATATGGAGTTGTACAGACGGTGCCATACAAGTTATACAGCTTCAAAGTATGGATACATGTCAAGTCATGAATAAAACATAAAACAACCTGAACAAGATGAATAAGAATAATAAGAATAACATCTCCACAGTTCCCAAAGGTCGCTTCCAAAGTTGCAAGAAAGAAGGCTTAGACAGTTTAGTACATAAACTACATGGATGACATAAGTAACATAAATGTGCCGTATGCAATACTCTCCAGAGATAGAAACCCTAAGTCCTAACATCCCTGTCTGCTGCCTCATTATAATCAGGCCAAGGTTGCCAAATTTTTAAATAAAGTTGCCTGTTACTGTTATCCCAACCGTAGTTCCTCCATTCTTTTGATTTGCTGCACCTTTGATTTCCATTGTGAGATTGTAGGAGGTGAGGTATCTCTCCATTTAGTAGGAATCAAAAGTTTTGCAGCAGCTAAGAGATGAGTAGGAAGGTTATTTCTAGATGGTCTAAATCCAGAAAGAGGCAGCCAGAGAAGGACCAATCCAGGTGTTAGCTGTATATTCATAGAGCAGACCTCGTTCAATGTCTTCTCTACACCTTTCCAGAATTGTACTATTAGTGGACAGGACCACCATATATGCAGCATGGAACCTGTCTCTTGTCCACATCTCCAACATTTGTTAGATGTTGCTATTCCTATTCGATATAAAAACTCAGGAGTTTTATACCATCTAGTTAAAGTTTTGTAGGAGTTTTCTTGCAAACGTACACATCTAGAGAAACCGCAAGCATGTGAGAGTATGAAAGTACAATCGTCTTCCTTAAGTGATAAACCCAACTCTCTTTCCCAATCTCTCAGAAAATATGGCTTAACTGATGCTTGTTCATCTAACAGATGCTTATATATGGAGGAGATAAGCTTTTTAGGGGTGGCAGGCAATACAGTCAGGTTTTCCAGCCAAGTTGGTTCTGGCAGAGGTCAAGTCAAGGCCCTCTTCACTTTTCTACATGTCTGCATAAAATCTATAGAGTGTAACGGGGATGGGTCAACCCTCTGTATCTTTTGAAGGATATTAGCTAAGGTAACTGGGGTGCTTTCTTCCATATATGATTCAATCCTGATGGACTGTAATGATAACCACCAGCTATTCTCTGGATTCCACTTGTTGTTTAAAAAGCCAGGTAGGATCATTAGAGGAGCTAGCCTTGAAGCCCTCCCTAAGGTATGGGGCAAGATTTTTGTACCATTGCAAACTTTGAACATTCCTCTGGTGAGGAGACTAACTGACTTGTTAGTGTGTTCTGGAATATTGTGGAGCCACAGACTGCAACTTAAATGTGGACCTAACAGACTCCTCTCAATGTCTAAGTAAGGTGTAGTGAGAGAGGCATTAGCAAGCATCGCCCATCTAGCCAGCTGTATGGATTTGTAATATAGTTCGATATCAGGAATAGAAATTCCCCCTCTGTTGGTTTTTTGTGATAAATAAGCGTACGCTAATCTCGGTCTTTTATGTTTCCATAAAAACCTGGTGAAGAGACGTCTGAGAAAGAGGAAAAAGAAGCCTAGGAGTTGAATCGGGAGAGATTGTATGACATATAGTATTTGTGGGAGGACAAAAGTTGTCAATAAGTTCTTTCTACCGAACCAAGACATATAGGGTACATTTAGAGAAGCAAGATATGTCTGAATTTTAGTAAGTAGGGGCTTATGGTTCATATGATATAAACGTGCGGGATCAGAGGTTATTTTCAAACCGAGATATTTAATTGCAAATGGGGGCCATTTGAAGTGGGAAGAGGCCTTAATGCCCTCCAGGGCCGAGGGGGGAACTGAGACATTTAAGGCTTCGGATTTGGAGTAGTTAATTTTGAAATTAGAGATTTTTCCAAAAGTATCAAATATCTGTATTATCTTAGGGAAAGCTTCCACAGGGTTGGAGATTAGGAGAAGTAAATCGTCAGCGAAGGCTGCGGTTTTATGGGTATAGTTGCCTAAGGTTAAGCCTTCAATACTCTCAGTTTGCCTAATTTTAAGTAGGAGCATTTCCATGCAGAGGATAAATAGAGAAGGGGACAGGGGGCAACCCTGTCGGGTGCCATTGGAGATAGGGAATTGATCTGAAAGAGTACCATTTATCAGCACTTGGGCCGAAGGTTGTGCATATAGAGAGAAAATTGCATTACAAAACATAGGAGGAAAATCCAATTTCCTGAGTGTCTCCCGTATGAAATCCCATCTTACTCGATCAAACGCCTTTTCTGCGTCGGTTCCAAGTAAAAGTAAAGGCATTTTTTGGTTACGGCTGCCTGGATAGCATGTGTTATTCTCCAAACGTTATTTTTCCCCTCTCTACCCGGCACAAACCCTACCTGCTCTGGATCTATAAGCTGAGGTAGTAGCGGAGCAATTCTTTGTGCCAGAAGCTTCGCCCACCACTTCAGATCACAGTTTAAAAGGGATATAGGGCGATAATTCCCACATTCCTCTGGGTCTTTCCCTTCTTTATGTAGCACTGTAATGTGGGCCCTTAAGGCGTGAACAGGTAGGGGTGAACCAAGCAGGAGTGAATTACATACCTGGAGGAACTGAGGGAGGAGCTGTTCCTTAAACTTCTTGTAGTAGATGATGGGTAAGCCATCAGGCCCAGGGCTTTTGCCAGAGGGCATTGAGCATAGTACCTTCTCCAGTTCCTCCAGTGTAAATGGAGAGACCAGCGACGCCTTCTCTGATGAATTCAATGTGGGAGATCTTATAGAGTCAAGAAAGGACATGGTTAGGTTAGATATCGAAATACTGGTATCAGTGGTTATATCTTCTTTTTGAGATATATTGTACAAGTCAGCGTAGAATGACTTGAAGGCCGATGCAATTTGTGGAGTGGTGGTTACTTTCGTGAGAGCGTCTACTTTTATAGAGGGTATAAACGTCTTCTCCCTTCTCTTTTTAATAAGGCGGGTCATGATTTTATTCCCCTTATCCCCGTGTGCATAATATTTATATTTCAACATAAGGAATGATTTAGCCGCTTTAATGTTGAGGAGGTCTTTTACTTTTTGTCTGAGGACAGTAAGGGAATGTAGATGGGAATCTGCTTTTGTTACTTTATGTGTTTTCTCAAGGGCTGAGATTTGTGATAGCAAGGAATTAAGTTCTTTAGTCCTTTGTCTCTTAACCCGAGTCCCCAGGGCAATTAGTTCACCTCTTATAAAAGCCTTATGAGCTTCCCATATCATAGGCTGTGGAATATGTGGGTCCTGGTTGAAACGAAAAAACTCATCTAGTTTTCCTGCCAGCATATCAACATGTGTTTCCATCTCCATCACCACGACGGCACAAGGAGATTGACCCCTGACCTCTGTAGGGGCAGGAAGCAGAGAAGTTTAAAAGGACACCTCCCACCACCAACACCAGTGTTTCCTGTCCCTACAGAGGCCAGGAGCGGAGAAAGGTCTCCTAGTGCCGACTGGGAGATGAAGGACTTAAGGTGTTTCCGGCAGAGGGTGACGGCACTCACTTACCTCTGCCCCCCTGCCCGCCCGCGGTCTAGTACTAACGCTGGGCAGGGGGAGGAAGGAGGACTCGTCCTGGTTGATCTGGGGCCTGCTCCTGACGCGATCTCCCTCCCTCTCCCTCGGGTGGATTAGGCTGGGTTGCGCGTCCGGTGCCATATGTGCTCGAGTGTGATGTCACTTCCGGTGCGACCGGAAGTAGTCGGAAGGCGGTACGAGCGTCCGGAGCGCTGGTAAGTATAAAGCGGGAAGCCATGCTAATCTCTCTGATCTGAGGTCTGGTGAGATGTCTTCAACTGAGCAGCGCTCCCCCAAGGATCATGACGCCCCAGTGCCGCCTTCTGTAAGTCCCCCTGGGTTCTTCCTATGCTGGGATTGTGGGGGCACTTTTTTCTTGGTCAGGAGGACTTTGTTCCTTCCTCTCCAATCGTTTTCTTGCACCAGGGTGACATCCTAGAGGGGCTTATTATCTAAAATTCATGCTCCACTAATTCTGGCCTTCTGTCGCCTCTCAGGTCAAGGAGGCACAGAAGAAGACTAAGAAATTATTAAGATGCCTATCTTGCAATAAAAGACTGCCTGAAGCTTACTCCAAAAAGCTTTGCAAAGATTGTATCCAGGATGTGATCTGTGAGGAACAACCCTCCTTGTTGGAGGGACTTCGATCCATGGTGCAGGAGGAGATCAGATCTTCCTTATCCCATATTTCTATGCCTCCTCCCCAAGCCCCCCCTTCCAAACGTCAGAGAATGGCTGTCTATCATTCCTCCTCGGATTCAGAGGACAATGATGATGAAGCTCCCTCCTCCAGATACGCTGAAGACGAAGATCAACGTTCTGATTCTGATGGTTCAGAGGGTTGTAAAAGGTTTCTCTTTTCTAATGATGAGATGCAAGACCTTTTAAAAGCCGTCCGCGCCACTATGGGGGTGGAAGAGGTTCAGAAACCTCATTCCGTACAGGAGGAACTGTTTGGAGGTTTAAGGGCGAAATGCGCTCGTGTCTTTCCTATCAACGAGAACATCAAGGAAATGATCTTGGAGGAATGGTCAGACCCAGAAAAACGTCTGGGCATATCGCGGGACTTCAAAAATAGATTACTTTTTGACCCCTCTGATTCCAAATTATTTGACAACATTCCAAGATTGATGTACAGGTTGCGAAAGTTATTAAGAAGACCTCCTTGCCCTTTGAGGACGCTTCTCAATTGCGTGATCCAATGGAAAGGAAGGCGGACGCTCTGTTACGTAAATCCTGGGAATCTGCCATGGTTAATGTAAAGACCAACATTGCTGCCACCTCGGTGGCCCGGGCTATGACCCTCTGGATGGGTGAATTAGAAAGGCATATCATTAACAAGACTCCGGCAGAGGAGATTTTGGATTCTCTTCCCCTTCTGAAGTCTGCTACAGCCTTTTTAGCGGATGCCTCAGCTGAGTCCATCCGTTTTTCAGCGAGAGATGCGGGCCTATCTAATGCCGCCCGCCGGGCCATATGGATGAAGTCCTGGGGGGGGGACAAGGCGTCTAAAATGAAGCTGTGTTCCATTCCCTTTACAGGTGATTATGTTTTCGGCCTGGTTCTGGATAAGATCTTAGAAAAAGCGGCAGACAATAAAAAGGGGTTCCCTGAAGACAAACCATTTAGGAAAAGGATTTCCTTTCGTTCCTCCGGTTCCCAGGATAGACCTTATAGAGGTAAAGGCAAGTCGGGTCGGTGGAGTTACCCCAAGGGGGGAAAGGGAAGAGGCTTCCTCCTCAACCCCCAAAATAAGCAAGCCGACAAACAATGACGCCAGAGTGGGGGGCCGACTGGGGAACTTCTATTCCGCTTGGGAGAAAATATCCTCCAACCCCTGGACACTAAACCTAATAAGATCAGGTTACAGAATAGAATTCCTATCTCTGCCTCCAAACAAGTTCCTGATTACCGATCTGGGGTCTACCTCAAACCAGGCGAAAATTTGGAACGGCGTCCGGGATCTCCTCGACTTTCGGGTAGTCACCAAAGTCCCGATTCCAGAACAAGGAAGGGGATACTACTCGTCCCTTTTTCTGGTGAAGAAAAAAGAGGGAACTTATCGCACAATAATAAATCTCAAATTCCTGAACAAATTCATACTATAAAGGAAATTCAGAATGGAAACTCTATCTGCAGTGATTCCCTTAATAGGGAAGAA